>RJWJ010013162.1:0-40481 GCA_004363605.1 Indri indri
GTTGAATCCATACTGAAACCCAAGCTAAACCCCCTGTCGCATGCATGTCTGTTGGTAGCGAGGAGACTCAGGACTTCAGGGAAAGGGATGACAGTGGCAATTTTGCCGTGAATGAGGGCTGCCCAATATCTGTCTCTTTCTCTACCAGTCCTCTGTGAAAATGAGACTACGGAGCAGAAGAAAGGACAATAACAACATTATAGCTCAAGTGACCTTAAAAGCAAGTAAACCCTATTATTTGAATGAAGTAATGGATAGGCCTGAGCATTATCAGTCACTCTGGATGTGACAGAAGTACACTTCTTGTTAGAGCATCAGAGTAAAAACCTTCTCAGCATTGCATTTGTCTCAAGCAAGCAAAAGGGAGGAGCTGTACAATACCAAGAGTGCTGTGTTCTGTGCAATGTTTTTCAGAAATATTTCACATGGAGAATGAATTCTGACATAAAATTAATTTGCTTCATTAAACAGTCTCATTCCTCCTACCTCTTCAAATTGCTTCTATTTTGCGCATAACGTGTGGATTGCCTTAGAAACTTTTTCTTACCCTTGAAAAAGTCCTCACTTTTTCCCCTTGAGATATTATGACCATCTTCTTCTCTGGTCAAATGTGGATGTGTTTGATATGTGAACAGTGTACGTATTTCTTTGTTTCCTTCCTTATGTACTATTCTGGAATAACTTAATTTTTCCTAGCTGAAATGATAAAACTCTACATTCAGGCATAAAGTACCGTATATGGAAATACCTTCTACCTCATGCCAATCTACAAATTCTCACTCTTTCTGGGGAGAAAAAAGTCATCTAGGCACATGTATAGTACTAAAATCCTGAGGCAAAGAAAAAAGACCTTGTTGGTTATATTAAAAATAATTTTATTCATCCTCAGCGAGGCAAACCTGGAGGAAGATTAGGAGATAAGTTGCCCACATTTATCATCATACAGTCAATCAATACATTCACTAGACATTTCCCTTGACACTCTATTAAACCAACCCCCTCTACTAGGAAGATAAAACTCTTTAAATAGAAAATAAGTAGACAGTGATGAACAGCAATATTATCCTTGCGTATAATTTAAGTTCCCAGGACTTTGGTAAACTTTTGAATCCTCTCTGCTCCAGACATAAAATTACATTTCCCAGCTCTCTGGGGAAGATAAATTGAGTGACTTGATCTCTTACTCAAGTTTTATATTATAGGGCAGAAGAATGGCTCCTAAACTTATAGTATGGATAGCCTGGGGTTGTGAATACGGGCAATATGACACTAGTAAATAACGAGCTGGTTGCAGCTGAAGTCCAGCTTCCTGATTCCAGGGCATTGATTTGGATATGCACGAGTAAATTTGAGGGTTCTTATTTCAAGATTTAGTGTATTTATTAGTCTATATTTTTATATATATGTGTGTGTGTGTATGTGTGTGTGTGTGTGTGTGTGTGTGTGTGTGTGTGAGAGAGAGAGAGAGAGAGAGAGAGAGAGAGAGAGAGAGAGAGAGAGAAAGAGATTGGTTTATTATAGGAATTAGCTCATGGGTGATAAATTCCACAATCTGCTGTCTATAAGCTGGAGACCCAGGAAAGCTGGTGGTGTAGTTCCAAGTCCAAGCATGGGAGACAATCTGAGTCCAGGACGCTGGTCCTCCTCAAGTCAGGCCCGTGAAAAACATCCACACCTTTCAATTCTTTTGGTGTATATACCTAAAAGTGGAATTGCTGAATTATCTGGTAATTCTATGTCTAGCTTTTTGAGAAACTGCCAACTGCTCTTCACAGTGACTGTGCCATTTTGCATTCCTACCAGCAACGCACACAGGCTCCAATTTCCTCACATCCTTGCCAACTCCTGTTTTCCATTTTTTGATAGTGGCCATCCCAAGGGATGTGAATTGGTATCTTGTTGTGGTTATAAGCCTTACTTTTTATTTGCCTTTCTCCACTTACCTAGTCTTCCAAATACTCCAACATTTCTGCCACATGCCTATCAATATATATACCAGGTACATGTCAGTTTCGTATTTTCCTGAAACCCTCCAGTCTGTACTAGGAGCCCTCTCAGCTTGTGGAATCATTTCCTTCCTGAGTTTTTTGTTCACTATCATCCCAGCACTTACCTTTGCCACTCTTCTGAGTTAGATTCCATGTTTCTTGCATCCTAAAGTCCTCCTCTTTCTTAGTTTTTCCCCTTGTCTTGGGCAATATATCTTCCAGTAGGAAATATGGATATAAAATTTAAAATCTTGAATGGTTAAAAATGTCTTTATTCTGTCTTCGCATTTGATTGGTAGTTTCCTTGGGAACAAAATTTGAGGTTGAAAATAATTTCCTTTCAGGATATTGATGGTGTTGATTCATTTGCTTTAAGCTTCGAATTTCACTATTGGGAAGTCTAATGCCATTGGGATTTTCAATCCATTATGTGGAATCTGTTTTTCCTCCCTGTAAGCTTTTAGGATATTCTCCCTACATCTTGTCTCCTGAAATTTCATGATGATATATCTTGCTATGGAATGGTTTTTTTTTTTTCTTTTTATAATTCCCTCCACTTCATTTTCTGGAGTTTCTGTTATTCATATGTTGAAACTTCTGAACCGATCCTCTTATTTTCTTATCTTTTCTCTTGTAATTTCCATCTCTTTGTCTTTTTCTCTTACTTTCTGGAAGATTTCTTCAACTCTGTCTTCGAACCCTTTTATTGAATTTGCTTCCCGATTTTTAATTTCCAAGAAGCATTTCTCGTTCCCTGATTGTCCCATTTGTAAGGCGTCCTATTCTTATTTTGTGTATGTATCACATTGGTTCCTTTTTCTAAGGCTGTTCATAGTCATTGTTGAGTTTTCCTTCTACCCTCTGAATCTATTTCTGTTTCCTTATCTAATTCCTATCCCTGCACCCCACCTTCATTGTTCACTTTGGTTTCTTTCTTTCATGTTTAAGGCTTTTCTCAAATGTCTCTAGTTCCTTGGCTGTCTGTTCACATTAAAGGATGTGGCAATGAGAAGCTAATTGGAAATCCAGGTACCAGAGAAGATTGGTGCCTGGAGAGCTTCATCACAGGGTGATGAGACTTCAAGCTGGTTTTGTCTCTGGGTGGACCTATAAATGCTGTATTTTAGGTCTTTTTTTTTCTGGGTCTGTTTGGTTTCTGCAGAGAAGAATCCACTCCTGCCAGGCTGATTGTGGGGAGGAGACAGGTGTAAGTGTGACTACTGGGATCCTAAGCATTTTTATGTGTGAGGATTATAAGAACCCAGAGCAACGTTGTAGGCTTCAGAGCACCTACAATTACTAAACTAAGGAGAATTGATCAGATTCTTTTTTTTTTTTTTTTGCCTTTTTTCTCAATATAAATTCTTATTCAGAATGGTAAATTTCAGAAGCTAAAATAACTCCACTGAATATTTTAAACACAGGAACAGGTTGGCCTTTTGTCACAATGAAGCAAAATATCCTGGAAAAAAAATGTCCGCTCTTTCTGAAGTTTGCCAGTTTGGATGTTTTTCATGCCCCAGAAACTGCTGTTGACAGTCCAGCATGGTAGGGTGAATAAGAAAGCCTGGATCTGCTTGCGGACATTGAAACTCTGAAGCTCAGCCAAGACATGAAGTCATTTTAGGGTCCAAGAGATGGAAGCGAAAGCTTAGAACATCACTAAGTTGTAACAGATGAACTGGATTCTGACCAAAAATATAGATATCTTACAATATTGTGTTCACCGACAAATGTCTACATCATTGTACTTAGAGAGGCTGAGGTTTTACTTGCGGCTGCCAAGCAAAATATATGTTCTAGAAAACAAAGGAAAGGGTGTTTGAAGGGCAGAAAGAAAGCAGGTCTATCTAATGTTAAAGTAAACACACCTGCATCCAAGTAATTATTCAGCAGTATAAAAATATTGCCTGTACAATACAGTCTGAATCAAAAAGAGCTTGGATCTCGATTTATATATCATAACATAGCTGATAGTGAGAGATGAATTTTTATCAGGAGTTAGGTCAACATTTTCTAAAGTATCTAAAATTTTGGAAAAGTCTCCAAATCTTATGTTTTATCCTTTAAAATTTAAAGACTGAGATTGAGTTTCTAGAGAGGGAAATTTGACCTGGGTATGCCTAGGAAAAGCAGACTCTCTAGATGTTCACTATTCTCTTTTGGGCTCCTCCAAAGAACAATTTTTTTAAAAAAAAAAGATGATCTAATACCACATTCAGAGCTTTTATTCTAAGGTGGTCCAAGTGTTCTAAACAGTGCTTGATCAAAGTCTTATTCTTCTGAGACACGTTGTGCTCCATTTAACTTCTAGAACAAGATAAATGCTGGCATGAAGTTTGCATGTCATCTCCTTCTCTTCAGATCACTGGAAGGCAGCTTCCCAGGAATCTATCTTTAGTTAATAATTAAAGATACATACAACAATTTACCTATGAAGGGTGATAATAGCAAAAACATTGCAGGCTACTTAAATGTCCAACTCTTAGGAATTGGTTAAATAAGAAATGGGGATTCATTGAAACAAATATTTACAAAAAGAAAAAATATACTCTGTCAGTTTGCTAGAGTTTGATTTATTGTGTTTATGTGCTTATAGCTTAAATATGTAATGTTTAAATGATAATAAAGCATATAAAAATATCTGAGAGAAAAATGGAGGTCCGATCGATCCTGGACATCTGGTTTGCATGATGTCAACTGTCTGAGATTGTTTGTTTTTTTTGGAGGTATAACTTATACACTGTGAAGTACGCCTATCTTAAGTGTACAACTAGATGAATTTTTACATGTGTAACTACCATCTAGATTTAACATACAATATTTCTAGCACCCAAGGAGCTCCCCTCCTGCCTCCTCAGTCAAATCCCAACCCACATCCCTCCACGTGTAACCTCTATTCTGACTATCCAGGATTTTAAAAAGTATTTGATCAAATAGCTAGATTTCTCCAGATACAAATTTGTTTGTCTTGCCACAAAAAAAAGGGTAGCTATGTGAGATTATGGATATGTTTATTTGCTAGACTATAGTAACCACTGTACCATCTATATGTACATCAAAACATCATGTTGTACACCTTAAATGTATACAATGAAAGTTTTCAAAACTTTTATTCTTTTTTATTGGGCTTATTTCTCCAAGAAAGACTATAATAATTTTTTTTTTTAAAAAAGAGAATGTTTGGTATCGAAATACTTGGGCTTAATATTTCAGTTTTCTTCTGTATTATTCACTCCCAGTACTGCACACATGGAGGGAATTAATTTCTTTCCTGGCCCCTACTCTGTCAGTTTCTGTAATTTTTCACAAAGGGTGGAAAAAACAAAAAATTTTCTCTTCCTATCCTTTTATCTTTTTTATCCTTTTATTGGGAACTACTGAAATATCTCTTCATCTACTTGAATTTCACTTTTAAGTGGCAGGCCAAGAACCACAAAAAGAACTATTAACAACCACCAACAAAAAGTTTAATTGACAATCGTTTGGATAACTTCAAAGGACTGAAGACTATATTTAAAAGAATAACATAAACTACTTAGTTGGTAATAAAAAAGGTTTTAAAAATACCCATGGCTTTTATATATCTTAGAATTTATTCTGAGGAAATATTTAAATATTAAATTTAGAAAGATTTGTGTAAAAGGAGTAAAAAATTGTTAACAACCTAAATGCCCAACAATGGGGAAATGTATAAATAAGTTATAGTGCATTCATATATATAGGAATACCATGGAGTCCTTGGAAATGAAGCTATTGAAGTGTATAAACAGAGAGTCATAGTCAGGACATGTTAAATTAAAAAAGCAAATCAAAAAATAATATATATAATTATATGTCATTTTTGGCATTAAAAGGCCCTGGGCTCTACAACTTACAATTTGTGTGATCTTGGATGAGTTACTTAATATCTCCAAGCCTCAGGGTTTTTTGTTTTGTTTTTAGACACAGGGTTTTGCTCTGTTGCCCAGGCTGGAGAACAGTGGCACAATCACAGCTCACTGCAACTTCAAACTCCTGGGCTCAAGCAATCCCCCTGCCTCAGTCTCCCTAGCAGCTAGGATGACAAGGGTGTGTTACCATGACTGGCTAATTTTTTTTTTTTTTGTAGAGACAGGGTCTTGCTATATTGCCCAGGCTGGTTTTGAACTCCTGGCCTCAAGTGATCCTCCCACCTCAGCCTCCCAAAGTACTAGGATTACAGGTGTGATCTACCGTGCCTGCCTAAGCCTCAGAGTTTTATCTGTAAAAGAAGGATAATAATCGTAAAAATCTCATGGTGCCATTGTGAAGATTACATCATATTTGACATATTTATGTACCCAAGGAGTTTCCCTCCTGCCTTTCATCTCCTTAGAGATGAAAATACAATTGGTTAGTATTGGTAGATATGATTAATACTAATTGGTTATTTGCAATATTAATTTATTCACATATTATTAATTTGTTAGCATATACTTATATGTTAATTATTAATACAATAAATGCATGCTATTTATGTAATTTCTGTGTTTAAAAATTTTAAATGAATTCCAAATATTTTCTCCGTATAATGGCAGAAATACTGCCTTTAAAGCCATAATCTATTTATTCTTTTTCCTCTACATATCTGTAAATTTTGGATTATTTTAGGCTGTCGATAAATTTTAGTGAAAAATGGCACACTATAAAATCATTCGGAAGACAAGATTACAATAATGACTTATACAGATTTAGTAAAAAATTATCTTTTAGAGAAGAATAACCATACCTACAAGGGATTTAAGAGATCACGTAATTTCTTTTCATTCATTCATTTTATAAAGAGATGAAGGAATTGAGGTTCAATGACTGCTTAAAGTTATTTATAAGTGACAGAGCTGGAGCTTGGACCTGGGTTTGTTTATATTCTCAGCTCTATTTTCTACAAGTACAGGCATCTAACAATTCCATGTGAAAGAGTATTCAATTAAACATTGCTGATGATAAATCAGAAAATTGCTGAGCTTCTTAGGAAATAAGGTTAATAAAAATACTTCAGGATAGCTAAAAATAAGCACCATTACAAATTTTTAATTTGTAGCTATTTTCTTTACTTGTGCAGTTTAGAGGCATAATGTCCCTGGTGGAGGCAGTACATTGAAAAGAAAAAAAATCAACTTTTAGCAAAAACACACCATATGATAATTCATTGTTCTTTGGAGATTTTTTCCCCCCTGAAATATCAACACTAAGAAGACCCTTTATTGGGAAATTACATTTAAGAATATCTCCTCTTCTAATCCTCTCACAGATTTAATTTATGCATCTTGCAAATATAATACGTACCTTTACAATTTAAACAATTTTTGTGTCCTTTTTGTGTCCTTTTGAAGGTTTTCTCCTGTCTCGGCCCTCTTTATTTTTTTTATTTTAGATACTAACAACTGTCCTTCAGACTGTCTAATCAGTGGGAGTCTTGTATACTCTTTCCATTTTCTTTTTTGTTGAGACAGGGTCTTGCTGCATTGTCCCAGCTAGAGTGTAGCTCACTGCAACCTCAAACTCCTGAGTCCAAGAGATCCTCCTGCCTCAGCCTCCCAAGTAGCTGGGACTATGGGTTTGCACCACCATGCCTGGCTGATTTTTTCTATTTTTGGTAGAGATGGGGTCTCGCTCTTGTTCAGGCTGATCTCGAACCCCTGAGCTCAAGTGATCCTCCCACCTTGGACTCCCACCGCACCTGACCCCCTTTTATTTTCTTTCTCTGTTTTAAGAGTAATTCTTACCTTTCTTCATAGCTTGACTAACTTTGTTTTCATGCTTATGCAAATGTCATATTTAATCCTGACCGCTATTCTTCTATCTTTTCAATCACCTAAGAAATCATTTTTTCTGTGTAGCTACTTCCCATCTCATAAACATCCAATTTACAAACAACTACCCTGCCTCTATACACCCACACCCATCAAAGTGGCAAGTCAAAACACTGGATCCTTTAGAGCAGTGGTCCCCAACATTTTTGGCACCAGGGATGGGTTTCATGGAAGACAATTTTTCCACAGACTGGGGTGAGGGAAGGGGGGATGGTTTCGGGATGATGCAAGTGCATTACATTTATTGTGCAAACCTCTTTGCTAATGAGAATCTGTATTTTCAGCCCCAGCGCTAGCATCACCACCTCAGCTCCACCTCAGATCATGAGGCATTAGATTCTCATAAGGAGTGCGCAACCTAGATCCCTCACATGCGCAGTTTACAGTAGGGTTCTCACTCCTCTGAGAATCTAATGCTGCTGCTGATCTGACAGGAGGCGGAGCTTATGCGGTGATGGGAGGGTTGGGGAGTGGCTGTAAATACAGATGAAGCTTTGCTTGCTTGCCTGCTGCTCACCCCCTGCTGTCCTGCTGTGCAGCCCAATTCCTAACAGGCCACAGACCGGCACTGGTCCCTGTCCCGGGGTGTTGGGGACTGCAACTTTAGAGGAACAAAGGGAGGGATAAAGCTGTGAGAAGTACAAACGGTTAGGACAACTGTCTTAGAACACCTTCGATAGCAGATATCTTACTTTACATTTTTTAAAACTCCAAACATCTCTCCCCAGGAAGGTTAAAGGACATCGGTCGTGGATGACTTGGAGTTGACTGTGAGTTAGATAGCATCCTAACACCTAGCAGAGACATCAGGACTGGAGGCAGGGTTTTGAAACCTGTGCCCAAGACAGGAAGAGGTAACCTTCCTTCATCTTTCTTTTCCTTCTTTGTCCTGTTTGTCTCATCCCTCATCCCTTCCCTCCCCCATTTTTCTTCCCCTTCTCTGTTGCCCTTTGTCACTTCTCACTCTCAGGACTCAGAACTCAGGCTGATACTATTAATAGTAGAATTATTGCAAAGGTGGCTGGTCCGAGTGGAACGGTGTTTACAATGAATTGATCACAACCAGTTACAGATTTCCTTGTTCCTTCCCTCTCCCACTGCTTCACTTGACTAGCCTAAAAAAAATTATTCTTAAGGTAGAATTTTAATAGTTCAACGGATTTTGGCGGGTCCCTTTGGAACTTAGCCACCAGTTATCACGTTGTTGCTGTGGAAAAGTATTTCCCAGTTACGAAGCAAAACAAAGAAAATAATTAGTGAATGAAAAGAAGCAATGCAACTTATTTGTGAATTGTGAAACAACTTCTTTTCCGTTTTTCAGGCTTAGAACTTGCATTCTATTTTCAGGTTCTTGTTCTTCCCAACTAAATATTTATGCTTTACATTTCTCCAAAATCATGTAAGCCTTTCAGCAAATGCTTTGGAATTTCATTTGAATCTGCTTCTATTTGAGGGTGGATCGTAGCTGCTTCTCTCCCTCTTACTCTGTCATTGAATCTGATTTTACTTTTTTTTCCTGGAATGCCCTAGCCAAATTCATCGTGCAGTCCATTTTGGCCTCAGTTTTTACTCTTCTTCACTTCTGTCCTCCTTCTGTTCCCTCTGCCACCTATCAGTCCTTGTCATGGCTTTCTTCTGGGTGCACAAGTCCAATCCCCTTGTCATATCCTTGTGAATAATTTTATGCCCACTCATTAGCTCTTCAGCGCTTTGAAGTGCTGTCTCTGTCCTCTGCCAACCATCTTATTTTTTCCTTAACATAGACAAACGTTTATTAAATTCTGGTTTCTCTTGCCGCCATTTCATTTTATGAAAGGGATCTACCAGAACGGGATATTTTTCTCTTTGTGCTTAAGGTTAACATTTCTCTTTCTGGCAGATTTTTACATGTACTCACAGACTTCATTGCATTCTTTCTCCTTAATTCCCTTCCTCTCTGCCTGTCTTCCTTTCTTATCTCTAACCTTAACTCTGTTTTTTTGTTGATGTTTTTGGGTGTCCTACACACAATGATTTCTCTTTTCTTTCTCCTATCCTTTTTTTTTTTTTTTTTTTAAGAGACAGGGGTCTTGCTATATTGCCTAGGCTGGAACCAAATTCCTAGGCTCAAGGAATCCTCCTACCTCAGCCTCCCAAGTAGCTGGAACTACAGGCATGTACCACTGTGTCTGGCTTCTCTCATCATTTTTAAGTAAACTTTTCTTGCACTCACACATGTTCTCTATCCAGAATTTTGGCCCTTACTGGAGTCAGGACAACACCAGCTCTTTCCCCTAGAGCTATGTGGACCAGATGTATGACTGCAGCTTGAAACATTCTGCGGAACTGCCTTTGCTTGGGTTAATGTGCTCCCCAGGATACCTTGCTCCATCCATAATGTTAAGCCTAGTCGAGAATGCTAAGATCTTGGGTCACTGAGAGCTCTGGTAGCTGTCAGCATCTGTCCCCAGACTGTTCACGGGTTACTTGAGCAGGATATGGATGGTGACTTCTATGGAACCCATGCCCATCAATAATTCTGAGATTCTGTTAACTCTCACTCTGTGAGATGATAGCCTCCTGGGGCTAACAGGAGAATAGGAAAGGTCAAGGACTAGGGAAGTGTGTGAATTTTTTTTTTTTTTAATTCCAGAATAGGGAAAAGCAAGACTGTTTTCTTGTATTAGTGGTGACTGTGGTGGGGGGAGAGGGGAAAGCATGCAGGTCACATGAATTTAGAATATGACAGACGAGATAGTAAGAAATAGAGGCACAGTTTCCTCTTTAGGTTTCTTCTGCAATGAACTGTCATTTTATCTCTTTGTCTTGATTCTCAGGTGTAGTTTATAATGGCCTTCACTTTCTTTTTAAACAACGCTATGACTCAATGGTGTATTACCAAAGATTATTGCCACTGAAGGTTTTGCCTTACTATACACTAAAGTACAGTTTAATGATATCCCAGTACAATACTGCATGGTGATATGCCTCAGTTATGGTTATTTTATTCCTAATTAGCACATTAATTTAGGCTTTTATATTTCACATGCATTTGTATTCCTTTTAAAAGTTATTTTCCCCCTTTATTCAAAGTGAATGAGGCATTATGTGTTTGCATTGTATTTATCAAGCTCATACCACAAGCATTCACATTTGTTAAGTATTGAGTGCCTAGGAAATTGCCTGCATATTTTTTTAAATACCTTTAATTCATATAGCATACAATTCACCCATTTAAAGTGTATGGTTCAATGACTTCTAGTATATTCACAGAGTTGTGCAACATCACGATCAATTTTAGAACATTTTTATTGCCCCAGAAAAAAATCCTGTACCCCTTAGCTGTCACTCCCTAACCCCCACCCCCCATCCTCCTAGCCCTAAGCAACCACTAATCGACTTTATCTCTGTATGGACTTGCCTATTCTGGACATTTTATATAAATGATATCATACAATGTCTGGTCTTTCATGACTGGCTTCTTTCACTTAGCATAATGTTTTCAAAGTTCATCCATATAGCAGCATGTATCAGTACTTCATTCTTTTTTATTGACAAGTAATATTCTATCATAGGAATTAGCCACATTTTATTTATGTATTCATCAGGCAGTGGACATGTGGGTTATTTCCTCTTTTGGGCTATTGTGAATACTGCTGCTACGAGCATGCATGTACAAGTTTTTGTGTGGATATACGTTTTCATTTCTCTTGAGTATATAACTAAGAGTGGAATTCCTGGGTTGTATGATAATTCTATGTTTAACCTTTTGAGGAACTGTCAGACTGTTTGCCAATGAGGCAGCATCATTCTACATTACCAACAATAGTGTATGAGGCTTCCAATTTCTCCACATTTTCATCAAAATGTTTTATTATCTTTTTGATTATAGCCATTCTAGTGGACTTGTAGTGATATCTGATTGTGGTTTTGATTTGAACTTCACTGATAGCTAATGATGTTGAACATCTTTTCCCATGCTTATTGGCCATTTGTATGTCTTTGGAGAAACATCGATTTAGACCCTTTTTGCCAGCAAAAAGGGTCTTATGCTTGAATCTATCTGTTTAGTACATTTCATTCTTACAGAGTTAATTTGTTACCTTTTATTTGGTTAGTTTTTCAAGGCACATTCTAGGTGATTACAATCTGACTTATTTAGCCAGTTCCAGAGACAAGACTCAACCCCTTACTTTAAACGTTTGTAGGAAGACCATTCCTAGAGATGTCAAAGGTCACGTACAAGATACATTTATTTTATGATCAAAGAGGAAGAACATCAGTATTTGTATCAGTCTTTGTTTTAAAACAGCATAAAACACGAATGTCTAGGGTCCAGTTCTGTAAAGGAAGAGAGCATTCTTTAAAGTTATCATTGTAAATCTAAATGTCCCCAAACACTGCTGAATCATTTCTAGCCCACCCCTTCACCCTCCTGCATGTTGCTTTCCTCTTCCTGCTTAGTCTCACTGTGAAGTATAGCCCTGAAGTTCCCGAAGGGTGACGGGTTGGGCACCACAACGTGGTAAAGAGCACTGTGTATTCTCCTCCACACTGCCTGACAACAGAGGCTGAACAGTACCGAGATGGAGCAATCCTGGACATCTGCCATCGCAAATGAATGGAAACACTCATCATTTGCCCACATTGCACCACTGACCCGGGTGTTGAACTGAATCCAGGTCCGATTGTACTTTCACTAGCCTTTCACTAAATAGTAAATGACTGAGATAGAATTTTTATTACATAGTCAATGCGCTCCTCTTTTGCTATGAACTGGCTATGGAGCAATGTGTTCTTTTCATAGACCTGAAGTGTGTCTTATTAGAACTTTTTCTATCTTCCAGATACGTTAAAATTGTTTTAGTCAAAATAAAACTCAGCTTCATTCTGGGCCAAGCAGCAGGAAAGCAATTTAACATCAGCACACATATGGCAGTTTGGGTGGTGGTGGCTTTCTATGGAAAGGTGTTAGCATGTGTAAAGTGCAAAGCTCTAAGGGATTGTGTTAGATGATATTTTAGCTACTAATTCCAGAGCCCTCGGATCATGAAACTCACAAGTCTTAGAACTGGACAGTATCTCATATGTAGCCTCTCATCCAGTGAAAAGTTGTCTTCACTGTGATCCTAAAAAATGGCCCCTCATGCAGAAGATTGAAACTGGATCCCCACCTCTCACCTCTCACAAAAATCAATTCGAGATGGATAACAGACTTAAACCTAAGGCATGAAACCAAGAATTCTAAATGAAGATGTTGGGGAGACCCTTTCAGACATCGGCCTAGGCAAGGAATTCTTGAAGAAGAACCCCAAAGCAATCGCCGCAGTAACAAAAATAAATAAGTGGGATCTAATCAAATTAAAAAGCTTCTGCACTGCCAAGGCAACTATCATTAGAGTGAATAGACAGCCACAGAATGGGAAAAAATATTTGCTCTTTACACATCTGATAAAGGGCTGATAACCAGAATCTATCTAGAACTCAAAAACATCAACAAGAAAAAAGCAAACAACCCCATCAAGAAATGGGCAAAGGAAATGAACAGAAACTTTTCAAAAGAAGACAGAATAATGGCCAGCAAACATATAAAAAAAATGTTCAACATCTCTAATCATTAGAGAAATGCAAATCAAAACCATAATGAGATATCACCTAACCCCGGTGAGATTGGCCTCTATCAAAAAATCCCAAAACAACAAATGCTGGCAAGGATGTGGAGAGCCAGGAACACTCTTACACTGCTGGTGGGACTGTAAATTAGTGCAACTTCTGTGGAAAAGAATTTGGAGATACCTCAGAGGGCTAAAAATAGAAATACCATTCGGTCCAGCACTATTAGGTATCTACCCAAAAGAGCACAAAACATTCTACGATAAAGACATCTGCACCCTAATGTTTATGGCAGCACAATTCACTATCGCAAGGATGTGGAAACAACCCAAGTGCCCGTCAATCCATGAGTGGATTATTAAAATTTGGTATATGTTTACAATGGAATATTACTCAATCATAAGAAATGACAGTGATCTAGCACCTCTTATACTTTCCTGGATTAAACTTAAGCCCATTATCCAAAGTGAGGCACCACAAGAGCAGAAGAACGGGATCCACTTGTACTCGCCATCAGACTGGTTCTAACTGATCAACACTAGGTTGATCACATGGCAGAAGTACTCTCTAGGGATTAGGGGGATGGGGGGGCAAATCTACAACTAAAGGACACGGGGAGCACTAAGCGGGGGGGGGGGGAGGGCATGCCTTTAACCCGCACTTGGGTGAGGCAAAGACATAAAGTATAACTATAATGTTTGTACCCTCACAATACCCTGGAATAAAAAAAAAAATTAAAAAATAAAACTTTACGTCACCAATGGAAAAAAAAATGGCCCCTCAGCACCTGCTGAAATATTTCTGGAGATGAGAAACTCCCTCCTTGCAGAGTTCTATTTCACTGCTGAAAAGTTCTGGTCTTTACAGTGTTCTTCCTTATATTGAGCCTTACAGAGCATTCTCAGACTTTCTTTTCAAAGGAGGACTTTTATTCCAACAATAATATTTTTGGAAAAGCAGTTTGTATGGAAGATAAATCATTAAACTTTCCACTTGAAAATGTTCAGTGGGTGGTAAACTGCAAATTCCCAAAAGTTCACTCCCAAACTAACCATAAACCAATGGTTATGGTTAGACACTAGATCTCTGGAAATTAAAGATGCTGAAAGTACACATCATTCTGAGCACCTATGTTATGGAAAGTGTTGTGTGTTCTAAATTCTCGGTCTAGGCAATTTTTTAGATTGAAGTTTTAAAATGTTATGTCAGAATTAATGGTAATAGAATTTGTGTTATAGATTAAACATTAATAGAAAACATTACTGGAAAATTGAGTTTAAAATGTCTAATTTACTGCAATTTGGCTAATTAGTCTTGCTTTGGTCTTTGACAATATTTTGGTTTGTTTTTGCTTATTTACAGCAATTTGACTTTAATTCGAAATAAGTTTATGTACAAATTAGATAAACAGGCTGATTGATAGCTGATAGAATATATTTTGCTCTTTGTAAATTTTTTTAAAATCTCAAAAGTTTCTAGGAAATATTTCAATACCCCCTCCTAAATAAACTATCTTAAGTGATTCTTAATTTCTGACATGAGGTTGCTTCTGCCTTTCACTTCTGTAACAACAGTGAAAATATCTTTAAAATATTTGTGTTTAAAATATCTTTTCTAAAGTGGCTATTTTTTGGTTACATTACTGTGTTTGTTTTCCCGAGGGTGTCATTGAAAGTTTTGGGGTTAGTACTCTTTGGAGAAGGGCTTTGTGAATCTCAGACTCCATTGTTCAAAAGCGCTTTTGAGATGGTGTGCTGTGTATCCTGGTTTATTGTTCAGGCATCCTGTCCAGTATCCCAGCAAAAATGTCTTGGTTTTTATGATAAATGGTATGGTCTCCCTTCCTAAAGCTCATTTAGTCCAACATTCTCATCTCAGTGAGGGAGAATTGAGGAGTAGGGAAATTGAAAGACTTTCACAAGATCTCCCATAGCAACTTGGTAACTGAGCAGGGGCTGAAATCTACGACTCCTGCCTGCAATAATGGAAGTGGTTCTCCTGCCTTCTCAAGGAGCATTTGATATCTGGGGAACACCTTGTGAGTCTCTACAAGTCAGATCGCATTAGCAAGCTTTAAAATCAGTGCTAGCAGAGATTACTTGAGGTAAGCTAACAGCGGCATGGGCACTACGTGATCTTTACCCCGAAAGAACGGTGTTAGGTCACGCCTTTGTTCTCTGTTGTTCTTAAGCCAGTTTCTTTCAGATGAAAGAAACTTTATTTTACAAGCTTTTAACCACCCTGTGACCCCCATTTGAATCACTTCCAAGTTCCACTTTACTCATGTAACTCACGTAGGAATATACCTTCTTCTAAAGATATGCCTAAGAAAACTGGCTAATGATATTAGGCTGAAGAGATGAACTGCAGTGGCCAGAAAACAAGGTATGAATGACTAAACAATGGTAACTGAACCCTTAGTGAGGATAGGCTTGGAGACTGAATGTTAATGACTCACTCACTGCAGGAGGTCCGTGGTGGTGGGAAGTGAGAACATCCTGGTGTCAGCCGTAGGGCAGAAGGTCTCCTTTCATTAAACAATTTTTGTCTTCAGAGCAAAAGCCTGAAAAGAAATCGCTTCTTTTTGCTGATAGTTTCTTCCTCCTTGCCCTGACTCGGATTAATAACCAGAGTTTGATCTCTGCTATTCACACACAAATACACATACAACAACTATTGGCAATTCTTGCAACTCATAGGAAAAGCAGGAAACTTCCTTCAACACATCTTTACTTTGTGTTCAGCTAGCAATTTGAGGCTGCTTCCCCAGGCCGCAGGGAGGATGTGGTAGTGGAGCGTGAACCCACCGAGGAGTGACAGAGTGCTTTTCCTATTCCCAAGAATGTTAACTAAGACTGAAAGTGTCCTACAATGTCACAAGCATTGCTTAGAGAATGAAAGTAAAGAGTGTTGTGTACATGTCACAGGCCTCTTCATTTTTTTCAAATCCATTCAAATACAAGATTTGTCTATATTTAGGGGGTTCAGTTGTTTAGATGATCACTGAAGATTCAAAGAATTATGGAGCCCTCAAACCTCTGCCATGTCTCTAACTTGCTGGGTGTTGTTGTGACAGCAATTTTTTTCAGGTGCCCAATGCTTCCACTGACAGTGGAATTAAGCAGAATTGGCTTCTCTTCTGGGATCTAATTAGGATTAAACTTCCCAATTGGTAGCAGAATAAATAGTAAACTATATGTGCCTTTGTGCATGCCATTTCCTCTGCCTGCAGAGTCTTTGACCACTTCCCACTGTTCAAGACCAAGCTCTTGACATCACAGCTTTATTTTCCCAACTGGAAGTTATCTGTCCCTCTCTTAGAACTTTACAGCAGGGCCAGGTGCAGTGGCTCACGCCTGTAATCCTAGCACTCTGGGAGGCTGAGGCGGGCGGATTGTTTGAGCTCAGGAGTTCAAGACCAGCCTGAGCAAGAGCGAGACCCCTATCTCTACTAAAATTAGAAAGAAATTAATCGGACAGCTAAAAATGCATAGAAAAAATTAGCCAGGCATGGTGGTGCATGCCTGTAGTCCCAGCTACTCAGGAGGCTGAGGCAGAAGGATCGCTTGAGCCCAGGAGTTTGAGGTTGCTGTGAGCTAGGCTGACGCCATGGCACTCTACCCGAGGCAACAGAGTGAGACTCTGTCTCAAAAACAAAACAAAAAAAAACTTTACAGCACATTGTCTCTACCTCCTAATGTTTATGTATAGCATTCGTATGTCTTATTTCTCTGATTTAATACAAATCTCTTTGAGAGAAGGTCTAAGTTTTGTGCATCTTCATGTCCCTTGAAAAGCCTAATTCTTTGGCATATAGTTAGTACCTAGTAAATATGTATGGCATAAATGGATACTAAATAGCAAAATCTTAATAATAAGGGTGAGGAATGAATACTCCTCATTTCTTCTGAACTTCTTTTGTTTTTTAAATCTAGTTCCTACGTGGGCTAAAGAATTCAAAGGAATTTTCCCTCAGGTGCTTCCACAGGACTGGAATGCTGGTAGTTGTCATATGAAAACTACAAACAATTTAATTATTTGAGGTCATGTAGACAGTGCCCAATTCACCCTGAAAACATAACAAGTCCACACTTACTAGATTGTTTGTTCTTCCCTTGGCTGAATGTAGTTGAACCAGTGTGCATGACTTGGGCATGTCAGAAAGATGTGGAAGATTATTGTAACCACTCTCAAGTTGTAAGCAGAAAAACAACATTATTATATATTAATACATTCTAATCTTTTGCATGATGCTTTTTACCTATTCCTTCTTATTTTGCTATCTTGTCAGTCTTTTAGGTAGTACTAGCATTTTTATCTTAATTAGACAATTACACATCATGATGCACTAATTTGTTAACCTATGTTCACAAATCATTTAATTACCACTGCTGGCTTTGATGTGCTGTTATTATTCAGTTATGGGAGTAAACAATTTGACAGCTAACAGGAAGAAACTCGTTATTTTCTGAGAGATATTGTTGTTATTTTCAATGTTTTAATAATGCTTTAATCAAAACTTTAAAAAATACTTCAATCCAAACTTTAAAAAAAATCTAACATTGTTCTTGTAATAGTAGTAAGTGCAAGAGTATTCATTGCTTTAATGTAGATAATTATTTGGGGGCCAAATAGTAGTTGCTGAATTTCACAATGAAAAGGATTCGTAAAGAGAAAAAAAACTTTTCTCTTTTTGTTCATGCTAATTCACAATCTCCCATGATGGTGTAATTCATAAAATGCAGCTTCTAATATTGATTTTTGAAGCACTTTGATGGCTGGAGATAAGATTAACAATCTCCTTCCCATTCGATGCTGCTACATACTGTCCCTCAAACTTTCTTGATCTTTTAGAACCGTTAATTCCATTTGGTAAACACGCCGCTCAGTGCCACATCCTGGGAGCTGTAGGTACTTTGGGGTTCTTTCTGTGGCTCCTTGATGAATAGGGAAACCAAGCTGCCAGGTGCAAACTCCTAGGGGATTTCACAACTGTTTCTGCTGGTCGTTTGCATCCAGGATCAATAATATCGTTATGCATTTATGTGCAAACATCAAAATTATTCTAAGCAATTAAGTTCCTACCTTCCCTGTACACCATCATAAATAAAATATCCTAAGGAACGGTGAGAGATTTCTCTGTGAACCCTTGTAATAATATTACTGACTCATGCTGTTGTCATAACGCATGCATGCTTAGACTGTTTATCTTTTAGGTTCTTATCATTTCTCTTCAACTACATCGTGAATTTCTCCATGGCTGAGACTGTGCCCTGTACCTCTTGGAATCTCTGTATTACCCAGAAAAGCACCTGGCACATAGTAGATTCTCAAAGAAATGTCTGTAGTTGTTAAGCAATAAAAGTGATTCAGAGTAACTTGTAACTCAAGGTATGAGTATATGGTTCCTTATCTTTCCCGTTATACCAAAATACCTTTTTCCTAAGCTGGGAGAGTTTTGGATGGCATTACATGCTTCCTTGGAGTAAAAACTCACTTTGCAACCACAGAAAAACACACCAACTTAACACTAATCCAAGGCGTAGAAATGTAGACCTTCCTTATGTCTCCTCTGTTAGGATTAAAGAAAAGCTGATCCAGTAGTATTTTTGCATTCTTCTTTTATCCTCTGTCAGTTAGCAGCTTTACCCGTAGCCCACACTTACTTTGTGACAGTTTGTATCTTCATTCCCCCAGAACAGCAAGTAAAATGATATTAGCAGGAAGGGTTGAAGACAGTTCACTAACTCTTGAAGATTTTGTTGAGAAGATTCTGGAACATCCTCTCTGTCTTCTGTGGCATTAGGTATAACATCTTATAACAAAGCAGGGTACTACCAGTGTGATTCCTCCTGACAGAGGCACAGCGACAGGGCAGCCTATAGAACGCAACGCTGGGGCCGCCTGGAGGTACAGGGAATGGCGTGTGTTTGCTGCTCACCATCACTAGGGAGGTGCTAATATTTCAGTGCGAGTCTAAAAGCCTTCCTTGTTGGGAATAATTTACCCCCTGGAACTGCAGCTGGAGACTTCTTCAAATGAAGCTTTTTAAAAATTCATAAGTCATAGCTTGCAATAATGGAACACTATATTTCTTGCTTTGATCAACTTACCTGGGTTTTCTAAGAGGTGGGCCCTTGAGATCGTCTCATTAGAGGAACCCAATAACCTTTTCCACTCTAGCCCCCTCTTGTGTCCTCTTCTTCCTCACCAGCTCCTCTTCTTAGAATCCTAATTGGAGAGCAAATGATGGTATGAAAATATTTGACTAATCTCATTTCCTGGTAAGGAAATGTTAAAGCAACAGGGGACATCTTTTACCTGACCCCCTAAACACAATTAAAATCATTGCTTCAGTTAAGAACTAATTTTCTTCTCTTTTTCTGTAAAAAATACATTCCTTATTTGAAAACAACTAACAGAATAGCTACTAAATATTAATTACTTTGGACATGAAGTTATTTTGGATGTTATGAGGTAAGGACCATCCAGGATTATTTATTCCTATGTATGTACGTATGTATGTAGTGGGGTTTTGACATCTCCTGATTATTACTTGCAATGTCATAAGCTGATTTGTAGTTACGTCTTATGTTTGGAAATGCTTATGTTTGGAAACTTTTCCATAGATTAACTGAATTAGCAAGAGAATTTGCTAAATCTCTTGGTCTCAACTGAACTGAAAAATCTGCTTGTCACTGAGGAATTTCACTAATCTACAAATTTGTCTGACAGTGTCAACAGGGAAAGTTACTTGTGGCAGAGGGACTGAGAATGAACCCACATATCTGAATGCTTAGACAGCAGTGACGGTTAAAATCAGATTCCTTAGCCCCACCCCAAGCCACTCCGAATCAGTGTTTTAGTTTGGGTTCTGCCAAAGCAGAGCTTTAGGCAGGGATTTGGGTGCCAGGAGTTTAGTTAAGAGGTGATCCCAGTAGCATACTGATAGGACTCTGGGGAAGGGAGGCAGGGAAGGCAGGAAAGCCAGTAAAGAGGTCATTAATGGGGAGGTTATTTATCACCATGGCCGCTGGGCTCAACTCCAAGAGGACCTTTTGAGAGACTTCAAGGCACCTCACAAGTGTCTCACCAACAAGCAAAGAAGCTGGAGTTGCTGTTCCTCATTGGTTGAAGGTTGCTCTTGGGGGCATTGACTCCCTGACACTTCTGGCTGCCTCGCCTCGTGTGTGTACACAGCATGCTTCGATGACCAGAGAAGGCTCTCAGGCAGAAAGACACAGAGATACGAAGACAGGAAGCTGTCAGCGTGCAGGGACTGGTCACGGGAGCTGCAGTAAATGAGGGGATGTGGGTGTGGCTCTGACATCCGCCATCAGAATCTCTGGAGGTGGGGCTTGGGAATTTGTATTTCAACCCCAGATGATTCTGATCTTTATAAAAACTGGAGAATCACTGCTTTAAAGGGCAATCTGATTAGGTTTCCCTATCTTCAGAGAATCCGAAGTCCTTAGTGTGGCAAAGAGCCCTGCAGGGTCAGGCTTGTTCCTGCCTCCATGGCTACATCTCTTGCTCCACACTTTCCTCTCCAAAATCTTGTTCCAGCCACCACATTGCTTGCAGTCACCTGAAAACCAGGCGGTTTCACACTGCTGCCTCGTGCTCAGAATGTTTCAGCTATAAGTAACAGAAAACTTAACTAACAATGGCTAAAACAAATAAGGATTCATTTTTCTAACACAGAAGAAGTCTGGAGCCGGGCAGCTGCAGACGTTGGTTTCATAGCTCAATAATGTCAAGGTGGGAGTCTAATCTTTTAGATTTTCCTTCATGATTGCAAGGGCTGCTGCAGCTCCAGATATCATGTTTGTATTCATGTCAGGAAGGGGCCGCACCGGCTATGCTAAGGCTTTCCTAGAACCAGCAGAGTTCTCTTAATGCCTCATTGGCCATAACTGCCACATGGCTACCCCTAGTAGCAAGGGAGGTAAGTAAATATTTGGTTTCCAGGTTTTATAGAGGAGGCAGGAAAAGCAGATGAGGGTTGGGAAGTTAGAAATGGTGTTCCGTTAGACCTTCTCATCCTGTTTGCCTGGGGAATACCTGTTTAACTTTCAAGACTTGTTTTCCCTAATATTTTATTTTGAAAAATTTCAAACTTTCAGAAAAATTGAAAGAGTCACACAATGTACACCTTCATACCCACTACCTGAATTCTACAATCGACATTTTACTATATTTGATTTAACACATCTCTATTCATCTACGCATTCCTCCATCCATCCATCCTATTTTTTTGATGCAATTCAAAGTAACTTGCAGTTATCAGTATACCTCCTTCCAAATACTTCATCGGGTATCTCACTGGAGTTAATATTTGTCTAGAGCTCTTGTTTAGGTAAAATTTACAAGCAATAAAATGTACAAATCTTAAATGTATCATTTGATTAGTTTTGAAAAATGCAGGCTGGGAGAAGTGGCCCCTTGCCTGTAATCCTAGCACTTTGGGAGGCTGAGGTGGGAGAATCACTTGAGGCCAGGAGTTCGAGACCACCCTGTGCAGTATAGCGAGACCCCGTCTCTACAAAAAATAGAAAAATTATTTGGGTGTGGTGGCATGCACCTGTAGTCCTAGCCACTTGGGAGACTGAGGCAGGAGGATCACTTGAGCCCAGGAGTTTGAGGTTGCAGTGAGCTATGATGACACCACTGCACTCTAGCCCAGGTGACAGAGCAAGACCCTGTCTCAAAAAAATAAGAAAATAAAATGCATATACTTGTGTGACCAAGCACCTATCAAGATATTGAGCTAGGTGCAGTATCATGTGCCTGTAGTCCCAGCTAATTGGGAGGTTGAAGTGGGAGTATTTCTTGAGCCCAAGAGTTCACATCCAGCCTGGGCAACATAGTGAGACCTTGTCTCTAAGAAAAAAAAAAAAAATTTAAATAAAGATATAGAATATCTTTAGAATAAAATAAAATAGAATAAAAAGGATATTACCATCACCCCAGGAAGCCCCTTCATGTCCCTTCTTAGTCAAGGGACCTGCTACGACCCCCTGCAGGCAACCACTATTCTGAATTTTTTCATACTAGATTAGTTCTGCTTGTTCTAGAACTTCATATATTAATAAATGGACTCATACAGTTTGTAATCTTTCGTGTAAAACTTTAAACACTTTAAGATGCTTTTAAGAATCAGCTCTTTTGAATATCTTTTGTGCCGTCATGCACACACGTTTGAAATAGCAACTGTAACTTTCTTTTTCTTATTGTTTACCCATTTATCTTTCTGTTGTAGTATGTGATTCCTTCTAGGGCAAAGATCTTTTCTATCCATCTTTGTATTCTTAGCATAGCTCCTGCAGACATTTAATAAATGTCTGTTGAATGAGCTAATGAAGGAATAAAGTTACTGGATCGTAGTAGGTTAGTAGCAAATTTTAGTTCATTTTCCTTCCTTTTGTGTAGGCCTTATCCCGTTTCATTAGAGCCAGCTATGTGGACATCTGTCTTCCTTGCTAGATTGTGCCCTCCTCAGTGGCAGGGCTGTACTTTAGTCATTGTTGTAGCCTGGTGCTTAGCACAGTATTTGGCACACTGTAGGCATCAATTAATGTACACCGTTTTCAGGATGTGATGATGATGTGATGTTCTGATGTTTGTTGCGTAGCTGGGCGCCTGTTGATTCTTCGCAGTGGGTTCTTTCTCATTTGTAACAAGGGATCCAAGAGTCTTTGTTGCCATAGGAAGGTGAGGTGATGCTTTGTTTCCTAGGGATTATGGTTCAGCAATCTGTGACCTCTGTGAAAATGTGTGAAGCAGGCAGAGAGGGCCTTTGCCCAGCCCTCTTGACCTCCTGACCATCAAGTCCTCTTTCTTCATTCATATACTTTCAGGCGAGGAACTGCTGTGGTGATAATGCATGCCCAGGTGTCAACTAATCACTGAGATGGGGCTGATAAGAGCTCCTGGGGTGGTTAGCATTTTAATTGGGGAATCTGGACCTGGCCTACTCTGTGGAAGGAGCATGCCCTGTCCCTGCTTGGCTTCCAGGCAATTTGCATTTCTCCCCAATCCAGGTCCTACTCCAGATTGTTCATTAAGAGAAAATATCACAGCCTGAGCAACCTAGTGAGACCTGTCTCCACAAAACATTAAAAAAAAAAAATAGCCAGGTGTGGTGGTGTGCGCCTATAGTCCCAGCTACTTGGGAGGCTGAGGCACGAGGATCACTGGATCCTTGAAATGCTTCTTCGAAATGTTAGCTCTCCCCAAAAGGCAACTATGCATTCGAGGCACCATCTTGTGCCTCCCCACTCCCACCACCCCTGGCCGTGAATACAAGGGTGAGAATAGAAGTTTCTTGGCTATTGCCTAAAAGACTGGTTCCCCTCTCCCCAAGCACCATGCCTCTTCCTGTCCATCTTCTTTTTACTAACCCTTTTGGAGCCAAGGTACAGGTTAAACCAGTGTGGCCTGACCTTTTTTTTTTTTTTTTTTAAATTAAATAGGGTCTTGCTCTGTTGCCCAACCTGGAGTACAGCGGCATGATCATAGCTCACTGCAGCCTTGAACTCCTGGGCTCAGGTGATTCTCCCACATTGCTAAGGACTACAGGCATATGCCACCACACCCAGCTAATTTTTAAAAAAAAAAATTTTGTAGAGACAGAATCTTCACTGTGTTGCACAGGCTGGTCTCCAACTCCTGGCCTTAAGCAATCCTCCTGCCTCAGCCTCCCAAAGCACTGGGATTACAGACATGGGCCACTGTCCCCAGTCTGATCTTATCCTTTATACTGGCAGGGGTGCAACATTAGCTTATTGACAGAATCTGGGTCCTGCAGAAGGAAACAGTCCTGCAGCCTAGGAGAGTGAACATCAGATCTATGTCCTAGTCCTGGCTTTGCCGGTGAGACTCTGTCACTTTGAGGAAGTCATTTCCATGCTTTGAGCCTCAGTTTCCCCATTTAGGCAACATCCTAGATTAGATCTAAACTCACAGCCAGGTCTCAAATTGCATGAGCTATTCAAGAGTCAGGTTCAATTTGAAATGTCAAATTTAGGTTCCACATAAAAAAGATCTCAGCCAGCAGATCAATAAGGATTCCAAAGAGGCCATTTTTCACCTGTGAGTCCTTCATTCGTCATTATCTTCCTTAATCATCTCGTGTCTAGTGCCAGCTCTGGGCCAACAGACCTGGCCAGCTGCACAGCTCTTGCTCTTCTGGATGTGTGGCAGCAAACACTGGAGGAGGCAAACCCAACTCGGTTTGGCATGGCACAGAGTGAGACAGAAGTATTAATCAACACAGAAGTGGTTGCTGGCAGGAGATCAGAAGGCTTTGTCCAGGTTCGTTGAGTGAGGAGAGAGGCCGTGGACAGAGGCCGGAAAAGGTGCAGAGCATGAAGGCTTTTGCTTGGGGGCAGCTGCCACAGTGTGCTCTATGCAGGGACACAGTGACTGGAATACCTTGTCTGTACTAATGAAGCGTGGAGCACCATGTGTTTTCTGTAAATGCAGAAGGCTAACTAATGGATTAACTTGGACAGCTTGTCTTCTCAGAACGAAGGAAGTGGTGGCTATAAATGAAGGCCAGATTGCTACCCTGCTTTGGGAGGGGACGCCAACAAGAACAGAAACACTGAGGTCTCACCTAGCTTACTAGAATGCCTTTCCCCGAACTACAGCTCAGACACAGCGCTGTTCACTTCTTATGCATCATCCATCCCTTCCCAGACGATGGCTCTTTATTAGAGGAGGTATTTTGGACGCCTATCATCGCCCACTCCTGGTAACAGCCCGTCTCCTTCTGTCTACTGCATGAAGTGACTTTGTAAGGATGATCTCAGAGGCTGGAGTACAAAGGGAAAAGTACTTTTCAAAGCCTTTTCAAAGCTGAATGCAGTGTCAGAAAGAATTGAAAGAGGAAGTCAAGCATTAATCTTTATCACAGCATCTCAACCATTTCTTGACTACGTATTGTTATTAGGCACAAATATACCTAGTGCCTTATGGAAACCTGATAGACAAACGTTTATGCGATTAAAAGAGGATAAATCCAGGGGCATTTATGCCTTCTACAAAAGGACTCCTCACTTTACTGAAGATTGCCTTCAGGAGTTCTTTTTTTAAAAATAGCAGCTTCTCTGAGCACTTAAAATGCGATCTGATTTACACACCTCAATTGATTCTATTCTGGTTCAACCTAACTTTAAACCATTTTCGCAGAGGCAAGAGCAATGCCTGTTTCTCTCCCTCTCTCTCTCTCTCTCCCTGTATCTCTCTCTCTCTCTTTCTTCCCACCCTCCTCCCTCCATCCCTTCTTTCCTTCCTCCCCTTCCCAAAGAGCCATCCCATCAACTGGGTCCAGGTTTGCTACAGAGACCTACAGTGCGAGGGCTGGAAGGGCCGACTCTGTTTGACAAATGAAAGAGAGGAGTCCCAGAGAGATGAAATGACTTCTGTGCAATTACCCGGCAAGTCAGTGCTGTTTCCATTCCACGATATTATCTGCTGACTGTGGTCCCCTACTTCACTCCTGCTCTTCCTAAACATTACCCCCAATGCCTCATACTTGTTAAGGAATTGCCCTTAGTGAAAAAGCAAACTCTTAGCCCAGAAGGTGAACACACTGCAGCTATCATTCATTTTCAATGTGGCGAGAATTGGTCCGCCAGGTCCTTTCCCAGTATGACAGCTCTCTGAAAGCAGTTTGGGGTACTGGGTAGTGGAGACAGAGAGCCAGCAGGCGGGGAACAAGGGGTCAGCCTGGGAGGTCAAGCTGCAGAGCAGCTTGAGTGCTTGGGGGAGAGGGTGGCGGAAGAGGAAGGTGAGATAACATGCAAAGTAACGAATGAGTGCTTTACCTCTTGTACTGTTCCCACTCAAACTAAAAACTGCTTTTCATTATTCCTTATTTTTTACACTCTATTCTTTGGTGACATGTGCCTTAGAATCTAAATGGGCTGCAAAACCAAACACTAAAATTGCTATTTCATGCTTTGCATGATCCTTATATCCTGTTCTCTTCACCCTGTTGCAATCTGGCTTCTGCCTCTGTTAAGGTCACCAATGACCTCCATGTCCCTAAATTCAATGGATATATTTTCAATTCGTGTATTACTGAACCTCTCAGCAGCACTTGACTATTCTTGAAAATCTCTACTTTATCTTCCATTAAACCACATTCTCCCGTTTTCCTCCCAGTTCTCTAGTCACTCTTTCTTTCTCTCTTTTGTAGACGCATCTTTCTCTACCCTGACATTAAATGTTGGAGTTTCCCAAGCCTCTTTCCTGTGTCCTCGTTTCTTTTCACTTTATACTCTCCCTCTGGCCAATCTTGTCTCATCCACATCTGTGGCTCTGGAGATCACCTGCATGAGCATGACTCACAAATTTGTACATCCATCCCCGCACCTCTAGGTTCCGCTTCCAATATCAACTCTGCTTGACCCTCTTCTTGGATGTTTTAAGGATCTCAAATGCAGCATATCCCAAACCAAACTCATCCTACAGATTTGCTCCTCTTAGAACATCCTCCTTGGCACCACCATGCATAAGCTGGAATGTTGGGGTAACCTTTAATTTCATTTTTCACCCTGTCTTTAACCTCGCTCGCCCCCCTTTTATGGCTTCTCGTTTCTGTTCGAATAAAAGTTCACAACCTTTCAAGTGGAAGTGACTTTTTTAGCTTCACACCGAACTGCTTTCTCCCAGGCTCTGCCATCCAATCATATTGACCTTCAGTTGTCATGCTGAGCTCTTTCCTTTTCATATGCTCTTCCCTCTGCCTGGAACACTGGTTCCTTCTCTTCCATTTACTTATTTCCTGTCTCCTAAGATCATTTTCCTTCCCCAGGAAAGCTGTGCTGGGTCTCCCTGACAAGGCCAAATCCCCATATACTAGGTTTCCGGAGTAATTTATACCTCTCCGTTTCATAGAAAACCTGGCATATGCGTTTTAAAATGCATGACTTGTACAATTTTTTTGTATCTTTCTTTCTTTCTTTCTTTCTTTTTTTTTGAGACAGGGGCTTGCTCTGTCACCTGGGCCAGAATGCAGTGGTGTGATCATGGCTCACTGCAATCTCAAACTCTTGGGATCAAGCAATCCTCCTGCCTCAGCCTCCTAGTAGCTGGGACTACAGGCATGTGCCATCAGGTGCAGCTAATTTTTTAAATTTTTTGTAGAGATAGGGCCTTGCTATGTTGCCCAGGCTGGTCTTGAACTCCTGGCCTCAAGTGATCCTCCAGCCTCAGCCTCCCAAAGTGCTAGGATTACAGGAGTGAGCCACTGTGCCTGGCCAGACTTGTACAATGTTTTGATAGAGTATATAGATGAAAGCAATACCACATTCAGATGAAATTTTACATTTCTTGGCATGATTATTGTTTATTCCCTACACCATACTGTAAGAAATGAGAGGATGAATTACATTTGCTTTTTATCATTGTACTCCTAGCACTTAGTGTAGTGTCTGCCACACAGTAGGCATGCTGTTAATACTTAAATACCTCCTTATTAACTGTACCTTGGTTTCCTTGTCTAAAAAATGGGAATATAGTATTAATATGAATGCAACCTGGCTCACAGGATCTATGACAGACTGAAATTTTGTAAGTACAAATGCTTCTACAAACTAAGGTGCTATCCAAATATGAATGTGAATTATTGACACTAATGAAGGAAATGGGTCCCCCACATTTATCATAGAGGGAATACACAATGACCCCTTTATCCTGTTACCTAAATGAGGCAAAAATGGGCTGGTATCATGTTCTGAAAGTTTGAGGACTTTTAGCCTGAAAACCGAACCTTATCAGACAACTTCTTGTATCAAACTGATGATGACTCAATTTGTACTCTTCAAGTAGCATATGTGATGGACAGTTCCTCAGCTGATTTCATCTACAAGATGGGAAACAGCGGGGCCTTGAGAGCATTTCGCTTGACTACTTAAATACTCACATAGAGAAAGTTCATGTACTTAAACTCTGTGGATATCTGTAGATAAATCATAACTCTTGAGATTATATTCACTCTTCTGCCAATCTGTAAGCAAATACGACCTGTAAGGCTTTATCCTTCCAAATGTTTATCATTTGGAAACTCACTTTATCTCTCTGTGCTTCAGTCTCCTTACCTATACAATGAGAATACTGTAATAAAACCTACCTTGCCTACTTCATAGGGTAGTTGGGAGAATCTAAAATAGAATAAAATAAAATTAGACCAGGTGCAATGGCTCATGACTGTAATCCTAGCATTTTGGGAGGCCAAGGTGGGAGGATCAGTTGAGATCAGGAGTTTGGGACCAGCTTGAGCAACATACCTAGACCACGTCTCTACAAAAAAATAGAAAAATTAGCTGAGGAGCATGGTGGCGTGTGCCCATAGTCCCAGCTACTCAGGAGGCTGAGGTAGGAGGATTTCTTGAGCCTTGAAGTTGAAGGCTGCAGTGAGCTATCATGATGCCACTGTGCTCTAGCCTGGGCAACAGAGCAAGACCTTGTCTCAAAAAAAAAAAAAAAAAAAAAAAAAACAACAACCAAAAACCTTAAAGGAGTGAAATTATTTTATGAATCATAAAGCTCAATACATGGGCAATTCATTCTTGTTAATAGTAATTGTTATGATTATTATTAACATTCTACATGCAAGTCGTACCTATAAATAACCATAATAATTAATTAGGTTATGATGTTCATGGCCAGACATCTGCTAAGGAATAAGAAATGTCTTTTAAATGACTTGTGGGGAAAAAAAAACAACACCAGGAATCCAGAATGTTTCTAGATTTAGCATTTTTTTTTTCTCCAAATGCCCCTTTTCTGTCTTTGCAAAGAATCCTGGAATGGGGCTTTCTTGGAAAAAAAAATGTGCAATAACTTTGTAATGGCAATGTGGGGCTTCGAGCATAAGGGTTGGATGCTCTGACCCTGTAGCCACACATTCCATTAAAACAGTGAGCAAATCATGTTTTAACCACACCTGTCAGGTTTTAGGGAATAGAAATCTCTTTAATTATGAAACAGTTTGCACATTGTCTGGATGTACATGAGGTGCTCTTTTATAAAGGCACAATTATCAGAAAGAAAAGTAACAGAGAGATGAATCTGGAACACAAAAGGCTTTAAAGGAAACAAGACTGTTTGGAGAGAAAAGCCCAGAGACCCTTTGGCCAAATTCTGGTGGTTCAGAGTTTTGCACCTGTCAGTGTCTTTTATTTGCCTCAGTATATGATATTTCTTCAGGCATCTGGACAACTCTGAAATTGCAAAATATGCATGGAAGCACATTCGTGGAAAAGCAATCTTGTCTTACCCTAGACCAGTGGGGACCTTGAGTGCCAGAGGCTTCCACGAGCTATGCTGGGTTTCCACGTGTGGAGAGATGTAAGAAACCTGAGCTGTCAGAGAGAAAAGTAACTGTGGAGGTGGAGCTTGAACTCACGGGCCAGAAGTAAAGGAAAAGCATAAGAAGCTCACATTTTTAAGTAATTGGAACAACTGCTAATGGATATACTGTCTTCAAGGATATGCAATAATAATAAAGACAGGCAGCTGATCCCAACTCCCCAGGCAGCAAAAGAGAGGGAAGGTTGTATCCTTCATTAAAATGCAATCAGGGTGCTCTAGGTTAGGCATCGGGAGAAACATACTGATGGCAAAGTCTTGTTCAGTTCTGAAAACATCCCCAACCGTAGCTGGAGGAATTTTGAACAACGCAATAGGATAGCACTAGGCTAGACTATTTGAACTAGTTCCCTCTTCAGCTGACTCCTCTTTCCTCTAAGCATACTAAATTAAATGAGCTGGGTTCAGCATGCCTGGGTTTGAAACCACATCTACCACTTACTAGCTGCGTGACCTTAGACAAGTTGCTTGATCTCTCTGTGCCTCAGTTTCCTCCTTGGTAAAACAAGGACAATAAAGACAGAATGTTCTCTCCATGGTTGTTGTGAGGATTAAACGAGATAATCTACGTAAAAGCTTGATAGGAAGCAGTCAACACATGTTAGCTGCTATTATTATTTGGTTATTGTTTTATCATTCATCCTGGGCTTTCTTCCCTCCTCTCCATACACCATCGACTTCTCTAACCCCAGTCACACCTGCAGTCCCATCTTTGCTCACCTTGGACTCTAGGCTTATACTATTTCCATCTCCTAGACATATCCACTTGAAAATGCTGTCATCCCCTCAAATTCAGTGTGTCCCAAACAACACTCACCATTTCCCATTGCAACTGACTCGCTTCCCCAAATATCTGATATTTGTCATGAATACTTCATCACTGCAGTCTCCTGGACAAAAACCTTGGGTTTGATTCTTCCCTCTCATTTACACTTGCTCTTTTTCCATTCCTTTATAATGCTCTTTTAGTTCCCTCCACCACCACCCTCTCACTGATTCCTTGATTTTAGCAAGAGATTCTGAACCATGCCTCTGCCTCTTTTTTCTCCCCTACTCACTCCCACCACCCTCACTGCCAGTTCATCTTAGTTTACCCAATGCAATTAACTTGCTGATCTTCCTACACTTCCATTTGCCTTGGTGAGTCTCCTGCTTAGGAAGCAAACATGCCTTCCAACTGTCATTGCAATCAAATTCAAACTGCTTTCTGGGGTGCTGGAACTAAATGTTTTATATCTGGATTGGGATGATGCTTCCATGTTGCATCTATTAGTTTGCTAGGGCTGGGTGCCTTAAAAAACAGAAATTTATTTTCTCATAGTTCCGGAGGCTAGAAGTCTGAGACCAAGGTATCAGCCAGATTGATTTCTTCTAGGCCTTTCTCCTTGCCTTGTAGATGGCCATATTCTCCCTGTCTCTTTACGTGGTCTTCTTCTGTGTGTATCTGTGTTCTAATATATATATATATATATATTTTTTAGACAGGGTCTCATCATACCTCACCACAGCCTCCAATTCCTGGGCTCAAGCGATCCTCCTGCCTCAGCCTCCTAAATGGCTGGGATTAAAGGAATGTATCACTATGCCCAGCTAATTTTTCTATTTTTTCTAGAGATGGGGTCTTGCTCTTGCTCAGCCTTCTAATCTCTTCTTATAAGGACACCAGTCAGATTACATTAAGGTCCACCCTAATGACCTCATTTGACTTAATTACCACTTTAGAGACTCTATCTCCAAATGCAATTACGTTCTGAGATACTGGGGCTTAGGACATTAACATAAATCTGGGGGGGGGACAAAACTGAGCCCCTAACAATGTACATGTATGTGAAAATTCATCCAGCCATACTCTCAAGGTGCATGTAGTCTACTGTATGTATGTTATGCCTCAAGTTTATAGCAACAACAAAATCAACCTGCTCTGCTTAATTTCAAATTCTATCTTCTCTCATCCCTTAGACAATTCCTCGTTTCCTTCTTGTTTCTCTGTTCTCTCCCTGCTCTCACTCATGCACTCATCACGCACCATCGTTGTTTCTGTGCCTACACTTATGCCTTTCCTCCTCTTCATAGCTATTAACATCTATCTTTCAGGGCTCAGCTCAAATTCCATGTCCTGCAAGCACAAATGTATTCACACACCCTTTCTTGTTATTCAACAAGCATCTGTAGAGTACGTTTTCTGTTCCAGGCTCAATATTCTGGGGATGTACAGTGAGAGAACTAGTTCCTGCCCTCAAGGAGCCTGGGACAACTAGTTTGTGGGAGAGAGAGATGAGTAACAACTAGCCGGCCAGGAAAATTGTGAACACAGGGTATTGTAGTCAGCTTGGGCTGCTGTAACAAAATACCATAGACTGGAGGGCTTAAATAACAGACATTTATTTTTCACAGTTCTGGGGGCTGGGAAGTCTAAGATCAAGGTTCTATGGCAGGGTTGGGTCTCTGGTGCGGTCCCTCTTCCTGGTTTGCAGACAGTTACATCTTGCTGTATCCTCACACGGTGGAGAGCGAGCGAGCTCTGGTGTCTTCCCTTCTTCCTATAAGGGTGTTAACACCACTATGGGGACCCCACTCTCATGACCTCATCTAACCTTAATTACCTCCTAAAGGCCCCACCTCCAAATATGATCACACCGGGGACTTAGGGCTTCAATATATGAATTTAGTGGGGACGCAAACATTCAGTCCATAACATAGGGCATATAATGGGAGCACAGAAGGGTACCTAGCCAAGTTTTGGAGACAGTTTCCTGGTCTCTAGTCTGAGACCATAGGATGAGGCAGGATTAGCTAGATGAGGAGATGGGGAAGGGAGAACACACCATACACAAGAAGCCCCTAGCAAAGGCCCAGGGCCATAGAAGGCATGGCAGACTAGGGAACTGCAAGCAGCCCAGTGTTTCTGGGGCACAAGGGCAAGAGAAGGAGAGGGGGAGAGGTGGGAAGAGGGTGCTGAGGCCAAAGAGAGACTCCAGGAACCACTCAGGGGACTTTGGACTTTACCCTGAAGGCAGTGGTGAGTCACCAAAGGATGAGAGTCTGGTCAAAATTGCAGTTTAGAAATTTCTCTTTGGCAACAGGGAGTAGGATGAATTAGAGGGGGTCCCATTGGAAGTTCTCCCAGAGCACCCCAGCCCCAGTGAGTCTACATGTTTATACCTATTGCGCTAGACTCTTTACATCTGGTTTGGAACTTAATGGTTCTGTTTTTGTTCCCCGGGCTCTGGATTTTTCTCTCCTACCTGATTATAAGTTCGTTCAGGGCCAGGCGTGGTGGCTCACACCTGTAATCCTAGCATTCTGAAAGGCCAAGGCGGGAGGATTGCTTGAGCTCAGGAGTCCGAGACCAGCCTGAGCAAAGAGTGAGACCCTGTCTCTACCAAAAATAGAAACATTAGCTGAACATACTGATGCGCACCTATAGTCCTAGCTACTCAGGAGGCAGAGGCAGGAGGATCGCATGAGCCCAGGAGTTTGAGGTTGCAGTGAGCTATGATGATGACACTGCACTCTAGCCCCATGAAGAGCTAGACCCTGTCTCAAAAAACAAAACAAAACAACAACAACAACAAAATAAGCTTGTTCAGGGCAGGGACCCTGTTTTTTCAAGTGCACAGCATAAGTTCTCCATAAAATAGGATCATCTTCTGATCTTTTCCTTCCATTACTATGATCAGATGTGCTATACTATTTTTCTTTTGGTAGAGAATATTCTTCACAGTGTTAATTGTACGTATTATATTGGACTTTCTTGTGCATATCCAGAAAATGGTACTGATGTCAAATGCAAATGTCACAGAGCTATGGGACAATGGCAGAGAGATGTGATACAGGCTTCTCGCTCTTTAATGTGCACGCAAACACTGAGGTCTCTGTTGAAGTGCAGATACTGATTCAGCAGGTCTCGGGTGGGGCCTAAGATTCTGCTTTTCTAACAAGCTCCCAGGTGATGCCAACCAACGCTGGATGCAAGTTCACAGAGCAGGGTTGTGGGGAAAACACCCCAGGCTAAAAATCTGGAGGCCCGGGTTCTAATTCTGCTTTGCCAGTAAGTGGCTATGAGACCTGGACTAAGTTGTTGAACTTCCTTGGGCTTCAGATTTCATCTTTAAATAAGGAGTTTGTCTGTTTGATCTCTAAGGCTCTTCCCAGCTCAAAAAATTAATCTGAGATTTGGTAAATTACATTTGGCAAAAACATTTTGAGAATCTTAAAGAAAAGGGGTATGTGGATTCAGTCCATTATAGTTATTAATGGTTCTGATAGAGGGGCCATGGCTTAAGTTCCAGTGGATTAAAAATATAATCCTTTAATCCTCCTAGCATAGTCACTCACCACTTGGCATGACACAATGTAGATTATTGCTTTGAATGCACTGGGCTAAAATGAAAATCTCAAGTTGGGATTCTGTAGCATTTATACTCCATTTGTGGCCATGCTGTCTGGGATGTATGTTGAAACAACTTTTCAATCTCAAAACAACTTTTCAATCTCAAAACAAGCTTCTATTTACTTCAAAATAAATTTTCAAGGAGTTATATCCAAACACCAAATTCACCACAGTAGCCAGGAAGAAACAGGTACAACTGAGTGTGAATTTTTGAATTTAAATGTCTCTAACTCAGGATTTGGTTGATGTGATCCCTGAAAAGTCTCAGCACTGCTACTGTACTCGGATGAACAGGATGGATAATGAAGAGAGCTATAATCTCATTTGTCATGGACCGCTATTCCTGACAGCTCACTGGAGCTACCGCTGAAGGCCAATGAAGAGGTTAACCATTTCTTTCTTTGCTTTTCTTTTTAAATACTGATTATTCAAAGCAGCAGCAGGAGAATCAGAGAACAGCATCACAATAAGATAAAGGCAATGCATGCTTTCAAATGCAATCCTCCTCTTGGGAATTAACAAATTGCCAAGTGGAAGAACAGCAAGCAGAGGAACCTGCTGAGGACTGGTTGGTTTCCCTTAATGTGGAGGCAGACTGAAGTGAGTTGAGAAAATGTGAGGGGCAGAAATGCCAGGGGTGTGTGTGTGTGTGTGTGCATGTGTGTGTGTGTGTGTGTGTGTGTGTGTGTGTGTGTCTGCGTGTGTGTTGTGGAGGGGCAGACGCAGGTGGGGGAGGAAAGGAAGGGAGGCTGTGAAGGGGTTAACTTCAAAAATGTACCATCCATCAAGCCTCAAAAATTACTTACCTCAAAAACAAATATAGAACTTCTATTCAAATCCAGCTTTTAAGATGTTGGTCATTTTTAATGAGTGAGTTTGAGACAATACATGCAATTGAAAAAAATATAATAAGTAGTATTCTTCCCCCTCTCGTCCAGCCTTCTCAGCCTGCAACTCTAGGAAAGTAGATGTGACGCTAGGAAAACTGCTGTCTGGTGTGTCTCAGAAAAGACCATCTCACCCATAGCCTACCTTGCAGAAGCTCCTAACTGATCTCACTGTCCAGAGTCTTCAGGAAGCCTCCTGCCCAACCCCACACTCAGGACCCCAATTCTGAGAGCCACCTGCGTTGCTAGAAAGCTTTTGTCGCCTACCCCAAGTTGCTGGCCTTGCCTGTGTGTGATGCTGCCCCTGCTGGGCCTGCGTCAGTTCCTCTGGGTTGTGCAGCCTCTGGGTCCTGTTATAATTCCACCTCCAAGAGGGTCCCTCTTCTCATGCCATTTGGATGTTGCTTCTCTCTCTTCCCTCTGCATCCTGCCCAGCCAGGAAACGAATTCAGTTCCCTCCTCTTCTCCTTAAGTCACAGAGCTCTTCTTCTCTGCCCTGCTCCTTCTAGGACGCTGGCTCCCCTTCCCCTGCCTCTCCGCTTCCATTCAGCCAGCCCCTTCCTTCTCCTTGTAGTTCAGCTGGTCAGTTTGACTTCGGTCATATGTTTTTCTCCAAAGTTTTTGCTACAAAGAAAAATTTATGTGTGTGTGTGTGTGTGTGTGTGTATACACATATATACATACATGTACACACATATAAACAGACATGTTCCGGGGGACATTTTTGCAACATCATAGTGAGAAAACCACTCATATATACATTTTTAATTTTGTCCTGGGCTGCCTTAGCTTCTAGGTGTTGAGATGTGGAGAGGCAGAGGCTGGAGTTTACAGCAGAGCAAATGGACCCAGTATAGCACCATGAGCTCACACACCATGGCATTTAAGTGAGACGTGAAGGCATTTCACGGAGTGTTAACCGTGGGAGAAGCCCTAGGCTGGTGGTCAGACCACGTGGGCTCTGCCCTCAGAGCTGTGGACAATCACTGCACCTCTCTGAGCGTTAGTATCTTCATCTACAAAATCACTCTGCCATCCAGGGAGTGAGTGAACCGAGATACTGCTAGTGAACAGGCGTGGTCCATGAGTGTTCAGAACATGTTCATCCATTCATTTTTTTCATTTGTTTTTTTCTCGATTAGCAAGGCAGAAGCACTGACCCTTGGCCAGTCTTCTGAAAGTGTTACTGTTTGCCTTCCTTTGTAGACATTCTGAACATCAAGAGTCATTGTCACGGGGATGTTAGATGGAATAGAATTGTAGGCAGTACTGTGAGGAAGGAACTCTGCTCTGAGTGTTCCACTAGCCATGCCTGGTAGACAACACCCTCAGTGTGGGCAGGCTCAGAAGAGGAAGCTTTGTTGTGATTCCCATGGGCTCTGTACCCTATGTCTACTGCCACTGCCTCAGGGCATCAGTGTAATGTAGTAGCTAAGGAGTCAGGCACATCTGGGTTCAAACTCTACTTAACCACTTGCTGTCCACGTGAGCCTGCGCCACAGCATACCCAAATTCTGTGTATTGCATCTCCTACATGCCAGACACTGACTGCGTTGGGTGCTGGGGATACTGTGGTGAACAAAAAGTCAGGGTTTCTGCCCTCACAGATCTCATGGTCACATGGCAAGGTGCTTAACTGCTCTCAGTCTCAGTCTTCTCATCTGTAAAATGGGAATGATAATAATACTCACAGGTTTGCTGTAAGAAAAAAATAAGTTGACAACTAAAGGGCTGAGAATAGCGCCTGTCATGCAGTAGATATCATATATTGACATGATACTTTTGGTTATTGATTACAGCTCTGAACACTTGTGTGAGTTTGTTTTCCTGGTACTGGAGGCACATATATTAGTGTTCACAATTAGAACTTCCTTATGGAAAACAAAAACCCTTTAAATGTGAATATGTTTAGATATATTTAAGTAAACTTAGGAAAAAAATGTCAAACTCAAAATGGTGGGATTGGAAGGTGTGATGGCTAATTTTATGTGTTGACTTGACTGGGCTAAGGGATGCCCAGTGAGCTGATAAAACATTTTTTTTTCAGGGTTGTCTGTGAGACATTAGCATTTGAATCAGTAGACTGAGTAAAGAAGATCTGCCCTCTCATCAATATGGGTGGGAATCATCTAATTTATTGAAGGCCTGGATAGAACAAAAAGGTGGAGGAAGGGCAAATTCTCTTTCTCTCTTCTTGAGCTGAGACATCCATCTGCTCCTGCCCTCAGGCATCGCAGCTCCTGGTTCTTCTTGGGCCTCCAGACTCCAGGACTTATACCAGTCACTCCCTGCCCTGGTTCTCAGACCATCAGTCTCAGGCTAAATTACACCACCAACATTCTTCGTTCTCCAACTTGAAGACAGGATGTTGTAGGACATCTTAGCCTCCATAATTATGCAGCTAATTCCCATAATCCTCAAACTCCTGGGCTCAAACGATCCTCCTGCCTCAGCCTCCTGAGTAGGTGGGACTACAGGTGAATGCCACCATGCCCAGCTAATTTTTCTGTTTTTTGTAGAGATGGGGTCTTGCTATATTGCTCAGGCTGGTCTCAAACTCCAGGCCTCAACTGATCCTCTTGCCTAGGCCTCCCAAAGTGCTAGGATTACAGGCATGACCCACTGCACCTGGCCCATTCATTACCTTTTTAGCACAAAATTTTAATAAAGTTTTAAAAAGTAAAAAAAAAAATTAAAATTAAAATTAAATACTAAAGAAAAGTTCTCCAATGCCATCATGGAAATTGATCAATCTTCTCCTCCTAGGAATGCGGATAAGTCCCCCCAAAATAGCCCCTCCATAATGATTCCATGCATTGTTCCTTCCCACACCCTCTCCTCCCTCACTTTACCTTGCCCTGTCCTGCCTTGACCACAGGCAGCATGCGCAGAACCCAGTGCAAAGGAATCATGTTATTGTCAGGCAATTTCCTTCTGCAGTCTTCTGCCAAGCCAGAGCTACCCAAGTGAACAATAACCATTATCGTCCCTGACAATCTGTAAAGATTAGCTCTAAGGGGAAAAAAATTGAAAAATTGCATATGTAAGTTTTATTATGCGTCTTAATTTTAAAGCCACAATGAAACCACAGAGCATGGTAGCATACTGCTATTTATCAAAGGCAATTATTAGAAATGCCAGTTAGTGTGGTACATATTTGTGTCCATTAAAATGTAGTACTTACTGACCTGTCTGATCTCTGAACTATAGAGTGATCTTTTGCCTGGATATCTTAATTTCTTCTGGTCCCCAGGCCAAACAAGTAACAAAGAGCTATCTGCTTCTCTTGGTAGAGTAACAGGGTGTCCAGTTCTGCTTGTAGGTGGCCCACCAAGGAGCCTGCCAAAGCTGTTGGCCCAAGGGGAAGGCTGGAGTCTGGAGGCTACAGTCTGGAGGCCACAGACTGGAGCAGGACTCAGACTGCAGGCTCAGACTGGCCAGGCTCCCTTTGAGGGGTGGATGGGGAGAACCTGGATGACTTTACGAGCACTCTAGGAGGATTATAATGAGGAAGGCAATGCCAGTGGGGTCAGAAGTCTGACAATTATGCAGGCGGAATTTGGCACTAGATGCATTTAGGATAACCTGCTAATGTAACATCATTTCTACCCCAAACTGGTAAAACCTGGGAAGCATTGGGATTACAATAGGAAGTACAGATTTCCTCCTCTCTTTGTTGGGTAACTCCTAATAATTATTATGTTCTGGAGCTATAAATTTAGTGGGAGCTATAAATTTAGTCCTGCTTTGTCTACTTTGCCCACCCAGGAGTGGGGCTCCTGTACATGAGCTCTTCTGGAAACCCACATACTTCCTTCCTCGCTCCTCACTCATAGATCAGGCAGTGAGCCTTACCTTATTTCCGAGAGGGGGACTAAATCCTTCTCTGGCCCTGGCTGGTCTCGTTTTTCTCCAGGAGAAAGGGTCCCTTTTTATTTCCAGTTTCCTACCTTTAGACCTGGACGGAGTTAATTCTGTTATCCCTCCTCACCCCTTCCCTCCTACCTCCCAGTCTTCAGCAGGACTGGGAGAAGGATCCAGGGTTGCGTGGCCTCAGCATCTGCTATATTCTGCCTGCCCCACAGCCAACAATCAATTCCTACTCTTAAGGGGCCGTGGTGAGGAAGAAGTTAGAGCTCCTGACCTCTAGGGGAACTCCTAAACTTGCTAGGATTTGGCTTGGTCCCTCACACTTTGAGGCATCTATAAGCATTTATAATACCCCAGAATTTATGAGAAGCCATGCAAACTAAGCTCTGTGCTTGATGCTATCACACTTGTATTCTCATCACTGTCGGGGTGAGTGGAGGAAGGCACATTGGTGCAACTTTTCTGCAGAGCCTCAAAAACATTCATGCATTCTGTGAGGATGACTCTCCTAGGCTTTGTAACCATGGTTCCCTGCTGTTGCAGTGTCACTCACAGTGGGCCATTGGCCAGTGTCTACTCAGGTGCTTAGGGTAGCCTTTGTAGCTTTCAAGTTCAAGAAATGAGTCTCAGGAGCCTTCTAACTTGCCCTATCTCTACATCATTGGTGTTATTCATGGCAGGAGATGAACAGGCAGTACTAATACCTTGCTCTCAAATCCAGGTCAGAGAGTACACTGAGCTTGCTTGCTATGCTGTGAGCCCTAACAACCTCGCTCCAGCCAGTCAGACTGACCTGAATACCAAAAAGTGGTTTGATAACATTAATGATTCATTATATCCTTTGCCTGTATCAGATTATTCCCAGATAATTTCCATAAAGTTAATCTTATATCCTTCCTTTATCCTTTATCTTATCAACTGGGGAAAGGTAAAATGTTTGCAGCAGAAACACACAAGCTCTTGGGGTGGGATATGAGGCTATGCATTTCAGATTTTAAGGTTTGAGGGTTGTGACTCCCACATCGGAATGTTAGTGTTAACCCTCGTTAGCTGACCTCTCTAGGCCAGTGATTCTGCTGATCTGGGAAACACACTTTGAGAACCACTGGTGTGGACCAATATTCCATTACACAGAATCAAATTTAAGTTAACTTTTGTTTGATTCTCTATCTTGTGATTGAATTGAAAAAGCTAAATGTCCTTGAATATATTTAAGCATGATTTAGGTCGCATCAGTAAGTTGGACTGCATGGCTAGGCTTGAACAAGTCTGCCCTGGGGTGTTAAGATCATCTGGTACCTAGGACTTAAATCAATTCTTGCAAACTATTTAACGTCATGATCATAATTTGCTAAAGGCTGTGCTAAAGAGGCATACCTTTTACTTGATCAAACCTAGAAATCGTAACTTAATTACTACTCAGATATCAAGCAGAATTTTGATAAGAGACTTAAGGGACTTTGATTTTAGAGATTCAAATATGTTCTAAAATCCTTTGAGTAATTATATCTCTGAAAAAAAATCTATCACAACA
>RJWJ010013163.1:0-40439 GCA_004363605.1 Indri indri
GCCCAGCTAATTTTTTATATATATATTTTAGTTGTCCAGCTAATTTCTTTCTATTTTTTTAGTAGAGACTGGGTCTTGCTCTTGCTCAGGCTGGTCTTGAACTCCTGAGCTCAAACGATCCTCCTGCCTCGGCCTCCCAGAGGTCTATGATTACAGACATGAGCCACCACACCCAGCCAAGATATTTCTATAATTTAGCAATAAATAATTAGAAAATAAAATATAGAAAAATGTCATTAGCAAGAGATCAAAAACATCAACTATATTGGAATAAATCTAATGAATGATAGATAAGATTTCATTACAGTTACAGAATACCACTGAAATAAACTAAAGACCATCTCAACAAGCCAGATATGGGGGCTCACACCTGTAATCTCAGCTACTTGGAGGCTATGGCAGGAGGATTACTTGAGGCCAGGAGCTCAAGACCAGCCTGGGCAACATAGTGAGACCCTGTCTCTACAGAAAAAAATTTTAAAAATTAGCCATGCATGGTGGCACGTGCCTGTACTCCCAGCTACTTGGGAGGCTGAGGCAAGAGGATCGCTTAAATCCAGGAGTTTGAGGCTGCAGTGAGCTATGATTGCACCACTGCAGTCCAGCCTGGGTGACACAGTAAGACCCTACCTTAAAAAAAAAAAAAAAAAACCTCGAGAAAGGGAAAAATTCTGGATCCATTTTAGTGAGTTGGTTTTCTGCTGTGGTATAGTCAAAGCAACTCTGAAACTTAGATGTATTACAGGATTGAGCATTTAGTAAATATGTTGACATTGTGAGCCCAAGTTCTCACTCTGGAAAAAAAGGACACAAATATGGAATGGAGGAAGGCAAGAAAGAACCCTGTGGAGATGTGCTGGAATTGAAAGTATCAGTGTGAACTCAGGATGTATAAAACATGCATTTCTATTGTGTATATGCAGGTATATGTGCACGTGTCTATATATAGATGTATGTGTGTAGACACAGATGCACATGTACATTTACATGTATATGTACAGGAATGCAGACTGTCCCTAACTTTGTCTACAGAAAGCACCCAGAAGCAAAGCCACCCTCTCAGCAATGAGCACACCTCGTGCCCAGACTTGGAGCAAAGGTGTGAAATGATCCATGTGTGGAACAGATGTAGCGGGCAAGGGTGGAAGCAGAGAAGCCGATTGTCTCCAGGCAAATATGCTGGTATGTGTTTCTTTTTAAAATAGCTAAAGCAATATGGCCAACTGTTAACATTTGTTAAATATGGATGGTGGATATATGAGTGATTAATCTTCCCTGTAACATTTCTTATGTTTAAAATATTCCACAATTTAGTTTTTAAAATTCTGACCATGATTTGTGGACTATCTCTATGTGGTACTTTTTATTTTATTCTTTACTCTTCCTAATTTTTTTATAATAAGCACATGTTATTTTTAAAACAGATAAAAATGAAAGCTAATTTTTAAGACCAAAAATACGTAAAAAAAAAAAAAAAAGAGCAGCAGGTATATGCCACTTTAGCCACTCTGGGGAGAATTTGCTAAACAACTATTATTCCCTGTTTAGAACAAGAGACAAAGCCACTGGAAAGCCCTGATCCTCATGCCAACATGTCCTTGCACGGTAGGAGGAGGAGAAGCCCTCATCCTGAGTGAGCTTCTAGACTGCAGTTAGCTTAACATTCAGCTCAGCTCCTAAGAGCTCAAACAGATTTTGGAAAACTATGCCACTTGCTGGAAGCCTATGCGGCATCTAAATAACTACCAAACAGTCTGCCTGGCAGACTATAGCTCAGCCTTACAGCCCCAGCTGAGCTGTCGCGTCTGTCCCAGGATGCCTTCCCAGACTCTGCACGCACAGACAGATGCCCCTCACATCGGTCCTGTACTGCCTCCTGCACCCCCAACACAGCCTGACCACAGGCAGAGCAAACACCAGGGCCTGTCCATCTCAGTCCCCCCAGGGCCTTGCCCAGGGCCTGACACATGGCGTGGGCGTTTGGCACAATACCTGCATGGAGAGCCTACGTGTTACCCTGAACACCAGTCAAAAATCTCTAAAAGAAACCACCAACATGGCAGCACCATCCTTTGCATGTCGCTGAAAAGTGACATGGCAGTACCATGTAGGAATGCAGAGGAGACCGCAGGGATGGAATCCACACTGCTATGGGGAAGGGTCTGCCTGGGAAACACAGAATTAACTTGGAAAGCCAGCACAAATCTCCTTCCCTCAACTACGGGATCAGGTGAGGAGTGCCAATGGAGGGGACTGCAAAGTGCATCTTTAACACCCTACAGAAAGCACAGAAACCTCAGAGTAGTAGTGCAGTAATTACTTTCTCATTCTACCACTTGTTCTTCCCTTGGGCCCTGCCACCTTATCACCTTGCAACAATAAAATAATTGTGAAATTGAGTAGCAGGCATAATGTAGACTTTGTAACTAGCGCTAATCTCATATAAACTTCAAAATGATTATTTCGAATCTTACATCCAATCAACTAAGCTCAGTGTGTGTTCAGACAGGTTTCTTTGTTGATGCAAATATTTATTGAGTACCAAGCCTAAAGACAGGGGAATAACAAAACATGGTCTTCGCTCACAGTAAGTTTATAATCTTTGGCAAAACGAATATAAAAACAGACACATGCCCTAAGATGTGTGCTTCAAATATTAAGTAAAAAACATATTTTAATGAGAAGTTGGTGCGTTAGCCCAAAAAGGTCAAATGACTGGTGATACATACCATATTTTCAACTCGAAGTTCAAATGGCATTGGGTTATATACCATCAGCTGAACTTCACAGACATCTCCTTGCACCCACTGGAAATCTAGAAAATACACAAACAGAGAAGATTCTATGTATTAGTTGGCATTTTTTCACTTTCCACAGGGTTTCAGATTATTCTTCCAGTAATTTATTTTTCCAACAAGGCATCAGGCACCATGACCACATTGAGAGGAACGATTCAAAGCTGGCTTTTCTGCCAGCTTCCTCTGAAACAAAGCAAAGCAGCTGTCACTGCCACTTTGATGCCATGTGAATGAGGCTTCTTGCCGCCTTCCACAGGCTGCATTCACGTCGGCATGCCAAGTGCAGTTTACAAAACCGAAATCAATCCAGACAGCACTGTTCTTGGTGTGGAGCTGTAAGGCACACCACGTTTCACTGGCCCAGAGGCTGGCAGGGGAGGAGGGCACTGGAGTCACCTGTGAGTGGCACAGAGCACGACTTCCCCTAGCCCCAAGACTGTGAGAAAAGAGAGTGACTTCTCCTCCCTGCCTACTCTCAGGCCAACTGCAATTCAGCACCTGTGAGGAGCCAGAATTCTGATGACCTCTGAGCCTTCCAGCCCTGGTGTGCATGCCCCAGTGTGTGTGCCCTGGGTAATCCCCTCCCACTGAGTGTGAGTATGGCAATTAGGTCATGTTACAGAACAAAGGTGAAAGGATATGCATGTGTAATTGAGGTCCTCAACCAGTTGACTTTGGGTTAAACTAAATGAAGATTGTCCTGGATGAGACTGTTCTATTCAGGGAGTCCTTACAGAAGACCATATCCTTCCTGAGAGGGCCACAGAGGAGACCACGTGGCAAGGACCAAGAGTGGCCTCTAGGAACTGAGAGCAGTGAACCACTAGCAAGAGAACAGGGACCTCAGTTATGCAACCACAAGGAAAAGAACAACCTGAGGATTCCTAAGAGCAGGCCTTTCCTCAGCTGAGCCTCCAGATGAGAACACAGCCCCAGTTGACACCTGGATTTCAGCCTTGTGAATCCCTGAGCAGTGGACCTAGCTAAAACTCCTGACCCATACAGTGAGAAAATAAATTTGTGTTGTTTTCAGCCACTAAGGTTTTGGTAATTCAGTACAAAGCAACAGAAGCTAATACAGCTCCCATACCCATTTCCATCGATCCTTCCTCCCTTGAAGATACACCATTAGGCAAACCAGAAGCGATTTCAGAATCAATTAACAGATGCTGGGCATGCCTTAGGTGCAAGGCACTTTCAAGCAGGTCATCTCTTTATTCTTCATAATTACTTCATGCCATAGGTATTGTAAGCCCATTGTTACAAGGCAGGCACTCAAGATCCCACAGGTTGACAAATTTGCCTAGGAATCACACAGCCAGTGGTGCAACAGGGATTCAAGCCCAGGTCTTTGAACTCGAAGCAATATCCAGAACAGATACGGGTGGCTAAAAGGGTGGTATAGGGCTTTTACTAGAGTAGACACAGACATTTATTGACCAGAATTCTTCAACTTTCACAGAGCTTTCATAACCATGTTTTCAAGTCACAGCTTTTTCCAAACACTTTGCACCCTGCACAGAGATTAAGACTGGCTCCACCAAATCTATGACATACAACCCAAAGTTGGCATGTTGAAATGGCATGAACTAATAAAGAGACCACCATGGGAGTTAATTTACAAAGTGCTTGCCCAGCCATGTACTCATTTGAGCCTCTGGACAATGCAGTGAATTACCAAGGTCTACCTGGTAGTAGGACAATTATTATTTTCATTCTAAAAAAGGAAAACGCCCCCTGAGAGGTTGAATTGCCTGCCCATCTTGCGGCCCTGATAAACGAGAGAGCTAGGATACAAACTCAAGTCTGCCTGGCTCTAAAACCTATGCTCTTTGCACTCTACTGCTTCACTCCCTGGGGCTCTGGAAACTCAGGTCTTGTCCCTCCATCACCCAGCTCCGCACCCACTGCCCCAACCCCAGCAGCTTCACCCAGCCTGCCCGGCTCTGCAGGTGGCCAAGCCCCAGCCTACTCTTCACCACAGACAAAACAGCTCATTCTTTTAAACAAGTCGCTATGCCTGGTAACTAAGGAACTGTTTTCTCTGTCATGGTCAAAAAATAATCATTTTTTAAAAATCATTTTCTGGGGTGCTGAAAGGAATAATTTCTACTTAGATGGTCCTTGTCTACTAAAGGGCAATTCCGAGATAAATTACTGATTATATGAAAAGCTATTTTTGCCTGAAGGCGGAGATAATCCCCTTTCCAATCCTTAGTGTGTCACAGCACGCAGTGATGCCCCTTCTTCGATACTTTTTCCCTGAAACAGTGGGAAGAACAGAATTGGCAGCTATTAAACACCTCCTGTCTCAGGCCCTCCCCATCCCATCAGCGCTGCATGCTGTGCATGTTGCTGAGGACCCATGGCATCTGGTGGGTGCTTCTGTTGACAAGGCTCGTCTCTTTCTGACGCTGTATGGACCACCTGGCAGGAAGCACTCCTGATTTATCGCTGCAGCCCCAGTACCTAGCACAGTGCACACAACTGCTACTGCAAACATGATCTGCATGGCTGCCAGGGACTTTAGAAACATCGCCTCCCTGGATCCTCAGAATGACCCTCCCGGTTGGCTTCCGATGTCCCCATTCTTCAGACAGCACAACTGCAGCCCAGAGAGGCATGATCAGTTGTCCTAGGTCACACAGTGGGAAGTGAGAGCTGCAGGGCCAGGCTGCAGTCCAAGGCCATCTGACAGCCACGGCCTTTCCAAGCCACCACACTGCCTCCATCAACCTTGGCACTAAGCCTGGCAACACCACAAAGTCCTACTCACCCAACCATGCTCAAGCTCAGCACCTGTATTGCAATCATCTTTGCATAGACTGTAGCTCAGACAATGGCCACGACAAGCAACACACAGACCCAAAGACTGGTAAATTATTCCAAGTTAGAGTGGAAAATGGCCTCAAAAACTGCCCTCAAGAGTTGGCTCATCCTTGAAACTCTGAGCCCCCTGCTGTGGTGATACCTCCACCAGTTATACACAAAGATTCATTTACAGAGATTAGAAATTTATGGTAAAGATATGTGATTCATCAAGCCTCCAGGCACGTACTCATTGATCAGTATATACTGCCAAAAAGATATTAGAAGCCGGAGAATATAAATTATCTTTTCCTATCCATGGGTATGCAACAAATAATATGCATTCTGGCTGAACCTTCTATTATATCTCAGAAAAAAAAATCCTACATCATCGACTGAATTTATCCTCAGCCAAGATGAGCAGGTACTTCTTACTATGGTGAGAAGCCATATGATAAAGGGAAAAATCCCTGAGCACTGACTCGTACAACCTGGACTGAAGACTGGGCCCCACCACTTACTCACGAGCTCTCTGATCTAACGCAGGTAATTTATATTTGTTCAGGCTCAATTTTTTCATCTTGAAATAGGGAATATAACAATGCCTGCAGCGTCAGCATCAAACAGTTATGAGAATCACTAAATAGTGTCTGCTTAAGCCCTCTTCAGCAAATGCGGAGCATCATTTTCACAGAAAGAAGCTTTGATAATTCCTTAAGACTGGAAAGGAAAAACAGAGAGGCAGGCTGGCTCCACAGGCCTGCGATCCACACGGTCGATGGCATGTGGCGCTCAGAGGCCCATGTCTCATTTACTGCTCTGCTGTCACTGTCTTTGAATTCTTGGTAATTTCTGAACAAGGACCCCAAGTTTTCCTTTTGCACTGGGCCCACACATTACATCGCCGGTCCTGAGAAGAGAGATCTCACACCTCCAGTGCTCTAAATCACCTCCAGAAGTTTTTCTTCCTTTAAAGTTCTTTAAGGAGAAAGCTTATCACCAACCTTAATAAGACCCAAAAAAACCAGCCAGAGACACTGAGAAGGTCCCAGAGAGAAGAGCCTCAGCACTTCTGTGACAGCTAGCCCAGGTCCACTGGGGAAAGAGGCACCAGAGAGCAGCCTGCCTGCCGACTCAGAACTGTTGGGACACTGACCAGAACAGCCCCGTGTCTCCTGCCTCCAGTGAGGTGAAAGGAGGAGTTCCACAGGGGGCTGGGCAACGATGCCCCAAACACAGCAGGGACAGAACTGGTTTTACTCTCTCCTGCTCACTGGCATGTGGACCTGGAGAACACCATCTGGCTCTTCCTGGTTGCCCACGATGTCTACCTGTCTCCTACACTTCCCGTCACCTCCACATGTTCTCCAGAGCAGAGAAGCAATGGTAAGGGAAACAAAGTTGGGTACCTTTCAAAATCAGTATACTAAAAATGGAATCTCAAAGACTCATACATACATACAACACATATACACAGATAACTGCAGTAGGCTATATACTTAGGGCTCACGTTTTCAGAAATTTTCCAAAATTCAATATCAGCTGCCACATTTTAAGGACATTACCCCATGTCTCTTCCTTTATTTTCTTATTCTAATAATGAACAGCTAGAACAGTCAGAGCCACACCCTGGGGAGCCCACCCCACTCCCCGGAGGCAGGGCTGCTTCTGAGCCTCCAGATGCCTCCTCAGGGCCCTGCAGGGCCTGCTCCCAGTCTAACCAGTGTTTACTGTTTATGCAAGTACACAGGTACACCTGGCAACAGCGCTACAGTTTTAGAGCACCTTCATTTATGTTTTGTCTCGATATTCAGCTTCTCATGTGTTTGTGTCTTGCGTGCATGAACCGAAGGGGAAACTGTGTCGAGGGTGGGGACCGTGTGATATAGTTAATTTAGGCCTCTGCCACGTGTGCTGTGCATATTAGAGAAAACCAGAGCGTACTAACAAGAACGGTATACTGGGCCTGAGAAGATGTGAGTTCAACATTTAGCTTTGCCACAAAATAGTTGAGTAATTTTTAGAAAGTCATTTCTTCATCTGCAAAAGGGAGATAAAAATTAATTCCTCCAAAAATACTGGGAAAATTAAATGAGCTGATACATGATCGCCTCTTATAAAGCACAATTTGAATAAAAGAAATGATACCATTTAAAAATGCACAAGGTCATTTTAGTACTCCTACCTCAGTTATGCCCTTTATCTAGTAAATGACTTTATCTCTTCCAAAACACCTTATTTTTAAGGTGTTCAGATAGTTTACAAATTGTTAATGAAGTTTATTATAAGACCCTTATAGAGGCTAAGAAACTTTAGTGCTAGTTAAGAAATGCTTGTTAAGATAATGTACTATGCACAATGTTCATACTGTCCTTCCTGCCTTACACTCACGGTGCCCTGCAAAGACCATGGAATTGTGTAGTGAGACCCAAGTTCCGTGAGTTCTTGGACAAGGCATTTAAACTTCCTGAATCTCAGTTTCCTTATCTATAAAATGGGATTCATAATATCTACTCCATTCATTCTTTCTTTCATCGTTGTTCTAGGCACTAGGGATATACCAGGGAGCAAGACAGAGTTCCTGGCCTCATAGTATATTGCAGGAGGGAAAACATAAACAGATAAACACAGATTGGAGTTGGAGAGAAGTGCTATGAAGAGGAAACCCAGGCAGCACAGCTAGAGGTGACGGGAGGAGTGGCCTGGAGGTACCAGGATCAGAGAGGGCCCCTCTGAGCAGGGGACATATGAATAGAGCCAGTGACAGTGGGGGACAAGTTCCAGGCAGAGGGAAGAACAAGCACAAAGGCCCGAGCCCAGAACAAGCTCGTTACATCCAAGGACCAGAAAGAAGTCATTGCAGCAAAACCCAAGGAGCAGAGTGAGGGTGGCAGGAGATGAGAATGGAAAGTCAGGCAGAACGTGGGTGATGAGTGAGCAGGGACAGGTCAGGGAGCGCCACAGCCATGACCCAGGGTGTAGGTGGCCCTGTACACGCAACAGGAAACCTATATCCTGGAAAGAAGAGCATCGGGGAAGAAGGAGTCAGAATGCCTTTTTCCTAAATTGAGGGTATAGAAATTAAAAGTAGAAATTAAGAAAGAAACAGAAGGAGAAGAAAGCACAGAATATCAAAAGCAGAGTGCAAGTTTTGCAGGTCTTCTACTTACCCTCCTAAGAGGGAATCAGCAATCATGAAGCAGGAGCCAGCTCTTTTTTTTTTTTTCTACTAAGAAAGGTTTTATTTTTAAGACAAAACAAATAGCATTAACACATATCCAAATGCCAGTGCAAGAGTTCACTGAATTTTACAAGAGAGAAAATTACACTCAGACATCAACTAAAAACTGGAACTACTGAAGAATGACCATTGCTTGTGGTGACATGGGTACGACATGTGCTTGTCTAAGAAGTCGTTCTATGTTTGCATACATGTAGGAATATGTGACAAGAATGAAGCAATGCAAGGCAAATGGCAGGTGATCAAAGCTTTAAGACCCTTTTCTCCACTCTAATGTGCTCTTGTTTTGTTTTTGAGAATTAAAGTAATCAGCAGGTCACTTTACAAGGAACTTTAATACCAAAGAACACTTCCAGAAGTCTAAAATAGATTCAAGGTCACTAGTAAAGTTATACAGGGAGGTCAGTCAAGAAAAAAGTTTGTGTTCTCAAAAGCCAGATTTCACACAATGGCAGGCACTACATCTCATCACACGTGCTTGCAGTAGAAAAGACGCCGATCTCAATACAGGCTGGTCTTTTTCATGATGCGCAGGAACTCTTGCTCATTGACCTCTCCGTCTCCGTCTCGATCAGCTTCGTCAGTCATTTCCTACAGCTCCTCATCAGTCAGGTTCTCACCCAACTCCCTGGCCACGCATTTCAGGTTTTTGAATGATATCTTCCCAGTTTCATCATCATCAAAGAGCTTGAAAGCTTTCAGGATTTCTTCTTTGGTATCTTTCTCAGACATCTTCTGAGTCATCACAGTCAAAAAGTCACTAAAATTCATTTTCCCTGTCCCTTCCTTATCAATTTCACTTATCATTTTCTTGATTTCTTCTTTCTTGGGTTCAAAGCCCAGGGCCCTCATTGCCGCCTTAAGTTCCCTAACATCTATAGTCCCAGTTCCATCAGCATCAAAGAGATCGAAAGGATTTCCTGTTTCTGCTCTTCAGTAAGCTCAGGCTTAGGACTCATCCTTTTTTTGCTGGGCACTTGATGCCATGTTACCCTTCTTAAAGTTGGAGGCCATAACCGATGGACTCCGCTGGCCATTGTTATAGTAACCGACATACACCAGGAGCCAGCCTCTTGACAGCCCTGGAGGTCTGTCACAGTGACAAGCAGGCATAATGGGCAGTGATCACCGATGACCAGCAATCACAATCCCAAATGCAAGGGGCCCCTGGGTTTGTCTTTGTGGCAGTAAGGAGGTGTGGGGCTCCGCACCACAGCCAGGCTTCGGGAAGGACACCAAGGGACAGGGGCAGGTGGTGCACACGAGCCCTAGGCCTGCTGCAGGAAGGACATGATCAGGCCAAGCTGGGAAGTGGCCAAGAGCTTCGACACAGAAAAGCACAGGAGAGATTTCCAAGAGCAAGTGCTCTACTCCCAATCTCTCCCATCATGCAGTGTGACCCAGGATGGGCTATCCTCATTGGCAGCATTCACAAGTGAAAATAATACAATGACCTCATCCGCAGTCCATCCTGAACACAATTCAACCCTTAATCTTTCTCTGATGATTCAGAAGTCACTTCAGCACTTGGAAAAGTCACTCTGATCTCCAATTATCACTTTTCCGTAGTTCATAAAAGTCTCAGTTAACAGAAGTCTTTCTGGTTTCTAGAACTTCCACAAAACCACCTTTTATGAAATAGATTTTTAAATATCAGATCTATGGCAACTGTCTGACAAAGGCAGCAAAAGCCAAATAAAGTTATATGACAATATATACACACACACATGTGTACACACACACATGAATGAATTGGCCTGAGGTTCTGTTCTAAAAATCTAGGAAAACCATTGGAAATCAGGTGACAGAGCACAGTTAGAAACTCGGGATAAATGGTCCTACCTATTTTCTTGTTCCGCTCTTCTCCACGGTTGTGTGCGATAATTGGTGAATAGATGAAGGGACTCTTGGTCGACACGTTCTGACCCAGCAAGCTTTTCATTTTCTGTGGCCGCAGGCTGGCAGGAAGGTTCAACAGTTTCACACGCCTGTTGTTTCAAATGGAACACAAATACTTCAACTGCCTTGTTAGCTTGGTTTCAGGATAAACACTACCAAACATCACGTTAGAAAAATAGTAAATCAGTCAAAATAGAAGATAAACTGAGAGAAGGAAAAGCACTCACATTCAGCAGGGCCAAGCAGAAGAATGCCTCATGCAGCAACTCAGGACTATCCCTGGGAGGGAACAACAACTCCCTGGTGTTCGGGGCCCTCTGTGGGCTCTGTGAATTGGGCCCCTGGTAAGTTTGAGTCAGAAGCGCCAGGTTGAAACCTCACTGCACTACTGACCAGCTGTATGCCTTTGGGCAAGTGTCTCGCTTTCCCCAAGACTTAGGTGCCTTGTCTACAAAATTCAGATAGAGCCACCACCTCATGGGACGCTCCTGGAACAGTGCCCAGTGCTCTGCACAGGCTGGCTCTTCTGTTTCTGCCTCTCCCTGCCCTGACCAGTCTGCCTGCAGCAAGTGGATGCCAGACCCTGACCCCTGAGATGAGAAGTCACCACATGAGACAGTTAACAGCACCTCAGCCTTAATTACATGAGGGGCTGCTTCCCCAGCAGGATAATCTGTATCTTAAACTGCTTTCCCAGCTGTGGATGTCTGCTAATCTATGCTTATGCTCAAATTCCATCAGCCAGCATTTATTAAAAATGTACTAATCTGTGGAGCTTGAGCATATTCAGGCACCACGCTAGCCACTTCATATGTATCATCTCAATTAAACATTATAACCACCTTCTTAGTTTGGGTACTATTACGATTGTCTCCATGTTATCAATGAGGAAACTAACACAACAGGGATTAAGCATATTGCCCTAAATCCCACAGCTGGAAATTGATGACTACAGGGGACATTGTTCTCTTAAACCACAGCACAGATCACTTAATCTGCCTAGACCTCAATGTTTTCACTTATGAAATAGGAAAAAATAAGAGGTACCTGATAATGTCATAGGGATTGGAGGACACCTCCTTTCCCTGGTTCTATGTTTCCAATGGGGGTGGGGGGCTGAGCATCCATTAGGGAAATAGTCCTAACCTCACTCGCCTTCCCTCGCTCCTCCTGAGGGAGGTGGTAAATTGGAAAGGGAACCAGGTCACACACTTGCTCCTAGGGCTTGCCTGCTTGCAGACAGCACATATTTTGTTCTGCTCTCTGCACACACTAAAAGGGGCCTCTCTCCATGAAAGAGGCCTCCAATACCCAGCAAGGCCAGGGACTACCAGGGATTAGGCTAAGTCCATCCAACTCAGGACTCATAAACCCTCTGGCAAGATCGGACCCATGCTATTCACTGTATCTTCCATCGGCCTAAAACAGGTATTTCTTTCTGTTGACTTCAAACTTGGACAGAAAAGAGGGAGTGGCCTGAATTCCTCAGCAGTAAAGGAATATACGTCAAGTACATATACTAGCACCTAACACATCGTAGGTCAGCAAAAACTTCTCTTCCCCTCCTTAAAACACTTAACTTATGAACAAGAGAGCAGCATACCTGGTGAAAAGATTACACACTGGACTGGAGTGAAGAAACTAGGTTTTGGTGCCTGCTGTGAACATGCTGTTGCTAAACCCTGGATGGGGGTCAGTGGGTGGTTCACAGTTTCTTTCAGCCTAAGAGTTTCCTCAGCTATAAAATGATTCTGCTCTCTTGGGACACAAATACCTTTATATTCTGATCAAAGTCACCACCTAAAATCAGATGTCGTCTGTAATTTTAAAGGAATCATCTATGCAAGCAGAGAAATTCCAGATCACATAAATGGCTTCTAAAATATGTAAAAGAATTCTGAGGGACACAGTCAGGCAGAAAAGTAACCCAACAAGTGGCCACAGCTTTCACTCATAACTCAAAATTTTGCATCAAATATCATTTTATAAAATGTGTCCTACAAAAAAACAATTGTTCAAGTCTCCTGACCTAAAGGAAAGATAATTCATCTAGCATGAATTACTGCAGAACTAATAAGATTGTATTTGGCCTATGAAGCTGCCAACAATAAAGCAGAATTCCAGGGATAAGTGTCCAAGGCAAGGATTATTTTGACAGATTCCATTTGGAAACTGTTGACATTTTAAAAATCTGACTTTCCTCAGTATATTATAGCTAATTGGGACCATGCAAAATAACAGTGAAACACTAATTATGAAAGTGATACAAAACAAACTGGTTGAAAGGAATGACAAAGAAAAAAACAAATCACCTTTTGTTCCTTGGTTTTTAATCCTTCAACCTTATTTACATGGGAAACACAGCTAAGAACACATCTGATACCTCTTAGCAGATGGGCACTGGGTAAAACTGGCCTCGTCTGCCCCATATTTGAAACCATGTGGAAGTCAGTCGTTCCAAGTCCTGACATGACTGAAATAGCTGGAGAGGGCAAGCCCCACAGGCTGGGTGAGTAAGGTGGGCCCACCGCTCCTGCTCCTGAATGCTACTATACACCTCTTATTGTCTCTAAACAGCTCTAGTTAAGAAACTCTTAAAGGAGGTAATAGCTTGGCCACTATACCAAGTATGAGAGAAAGTACTGGACAGTGGTATGAACCTAGTGGGATCCCAGACGATGCGTCCTGATTGGTATCTGGGAGGCTGAAAAACTGCCCTGAATTTGGGCCCCTAAGCCCCTTTTTGAATAAATGCCTCTAATCTTCCTCAACAGTATAATTAATTTAAAAGTTGAAGCTTTGAAAACACCAAAGCCATTCAGAGCACCTCAAAGCTCACTGTGACTGGAAGGTTTTGATCTTTATCAATTTAAATATCTTCATTAAACTCTAGAGCTCTTTTCCAGGCTGAAAGTGCTCAATGTTAGTTTATTTAAAAAGACAATCAAGGGAGAGGGGAAGAGGGGAGGGGCGAAAGCCTGCCTAACGGGGACAATGAACACTATTTGTGTGACTGGTACACTTCTGGCCCTGACTTAAGCATTACAAAGGCGATCCATGTAACCAAGAACATTTGTACCCTATTAATATTTTGAAATTTAAAAAAAAAATCAGTGAATTACATTCCCCCATCATCGCCCCCAAATTAAAGACTCATTGGTTAACTGGAAATGGCACCTGAATTTCATTCCAATTTCTTCTTTAATAATCCATAAGTGTGTTAACAATCTATGTGATTGTTTGGGGTCTAATATTCTACTATTGACTATCGTGTACACAATTTTGTCATTTCCATAAGTAATTATTTTCCATAAGCAATAAAACAGGAGTGTTGGGTCAGGTGTGGTGGTGGCTCATGTCTGTAATCCTAGTATTTTAGGAAACCAAGCAGGGAAGATCACTTGAGGCCAGGAGTTTGAGACCAGCCTGAGCCACATAGCAAGATCCCATCTCTACGAAAAAAATTTAAAAATTAGTCAGGCATGGGGGTGCGTGCCTGTAGTCCCAGCTACTTGGAAGGAAGCTGAGACAGGAGGATCACTTGAGCCCAGGAGTTCAAGGTTACAGTGAGCTGTGACTGCACCACTGCACTCAAAATAAAAAATAAACTGCTTGTAGTTTTAACTAACTGTTCTCTGCTTTAACTCTGGACAGTAGTACCTGGATATGGGCTTGGCTGCCTCCTAGAAGATGAGATCATGCTGCCCCCAGCATTTAGCATTGGTCTGGGCGTATCTTAGGCACTCAATAAATATTTGATTAATTGAATTCTGGAATAGAATTCAAACAGGGATGTATTTTGGCTCTTTTTTTTTTTTTAACTCACATCATAATTACTTGAAACAATTTTGGGGTGAGCCTAGTTCATGCTCCCATGCTACAGAGAACAAGTATTTTCCTATAAATTGCTAAAATCGTTTTCTTGTCAAAAACTAAGAAAAACACTAAGAAAAGAAAATGGTATTGATCACCTATTCTAAAATCAAAATCATAATTATGAGGCATCTCCAACAGTAAATGTGCTTACATCTAACAATTCTATATAGCAGGTCTGATAGTTTACTCACCAATGTAGATATTTTTCAAACAACTTACTCTGTCACACTACCAATGAGCTTTAGTCTTCAAATGTACATGTTGACTGAAATAGTCCCAGACTTGTTTTCTAAGGGAAAACCAGTCCGCAGCACCTGCGCTGGCCTCCCTTCAAGCAGAGATGAGAAACAAAGATTCAGGAAGCAGGGACACCCTACGTGCACTGTGAACACTTAACCACTGCACACAGACTCGCTGAGAGCTGCCATGGACCAGGTACTGAGAGTACCAACCACGTGGATCCACCACCCTCAGTCAGCAACAAAGACACCTACCATGTCTTCCTGATGCCTGAGAATATATAATAACTCTGCATCCTCTGCTGCCTAACTCTTGCCAAAAGCTCACTCATATGAAATCACATTCATAAAGGAGTGCTTGATGTACCAGCAGTCCACCCATTGTTCTCAATCGGGTGGCTGCAGCAAGCCAGATGACAGAGGACCACACTGCTTTGTCCTCTGGGAGAACTGCGCTTATTCTAGGTACTCTGGCATCATGCCCTCAGTGTACACTGCAAATACTAAAGGCAAAACAACAAGAGAAACCTGCTTAGATCTTTGTGGGGATGTTGCTGAGGATGTTACTCAGTATGCCACAATATTCTCCTTAAGAGAATCCACAAGAGGAGTTTCCCACCCCATTACCACGAAGAGGTGTGATTTCCCCAGCACGACTGGCAGGTGTCTACTTACGAGAGACAGAGGATCCTATAGCCAATTGTGTTTCCTTCTTGTTAGTTATATCAGAATCATGCTTCTTCCCACTGCCAGCCATCACGTAGGAACTTAGGACTTCTAGGTACTAACAGAATTCATCCCTCTATTTTCTTATTCTACCCTTACTTTCCCTTCACTCTGGTTACTTAACTATTTTTAAAATAATATTTATATGAGCTGCCTCAATGTTTCATAAAATAAGGCAAAATATATATCTGCAACGCCCATTTTTGGATGAGCCTAGTTCATGCTAGACTAAGACCCTATAGACAAGCTTATTTATTGATCAAAACAGATCAAAAAGTGTCCTCCCCTTTCCCTCCTGACCCTAACAATTCAGTCTTGAAGTCCTCAGGGAGGGAAGAGCCAGGTAGGCACAGGTGCTGGTTGGCATGGGAAGCAGAATCCAAGTGAGGCAAGAAGGGCCCATGGGGGTGGGCACAGCAGCCCAGCACAAAGTGTCAGAGCCCCACCTGGGGAGAGGGCTGGCAGTGGTAACAGTGGGTAACAAACGGGAATTTGTCAGTAAGTAATTCTATTGAGGATAATGAGAAATGGGACTATACATATGAGAAAACTAGAACAAACCCTGAGGTGTTGGAAATTAGAGGTATCTGTGTGAACTCATGGTTTTCAATACATACAGACACAGAAATAAACAGAGACATAAACATGGGTGTCTATAATATATGTATATAAATAGATACATTGCCTAGCTATATCCACTGAGAACAGTGGCCCTCCAATAGCAGTGAACATATATAGCACCCAGACCTTAATTCTAAATTCCATTCTCCACCAAAAGGAAACAGGGCTCTTTGGAGAAATGGCTGACTACAGCGCTGGGAGCAGGGAAAGTATAACATAACCCCAGAGCATTTTTCTGTGCCAGAAGAAGAGGACGGACACAAGGAATGACAATTGTTGACAAAAGACACAGGAGCCACTCTGAGGGGGTTCCCACCAGCTAAATCAGGCACAGCTTGAGCATCAGAAAAACAATAAAACAGACTTTATCATTATAATAATATGCAATGGGGGAGGGAGGGAAGAGGGGGAGGGGAAGGAAATCAATCTGATGAGGAATGAGATATTTACACAATTTTAAAGTACCTGGGAACAAAATGCTTATTAATTACAAAGGGAGAAAGAGTAACTGCAGTGGAGAAGTCTGGCCCGCTCCACCCCAATCAGTAATGGGACAATCGAAGATCAGGCAGGTATCTTCTGAAAGAGCTCACTGAGAGGAACAGAGCCTCACTTCTGTGACAGTCCTACAGGGATGCAAGACCTCAACCTAATTGTGAGGAAACACCACACAGTCTACTAAACAACTGGCCTGTAATCTTCAGAAGTGCCAAGGTCATGAAGTCAAGGAAAGGCAGGAAAACTGTTCCAACTGACAGAGACTAGACATGCATTGCCACAAAATTACCTGTGAGCTTCTTCTCTAGATGCTTTCGTTGTAAAGGGCATCATTGGACTTTTCTACTGGGGAAGCCTGAATGGGGCGTGCCAATTATATGGCAGTAACGTATCAATGTCAAGATGCTAACTTTGATTGTCACATTATGGTCATGGAGGAGAAGATCCTTGTTGAGGATGATAAGACCTGGTAAGCACTTTACACTCATCTGGCTCAAGAAAATACAAAGCCAGGCCAACCAACCTTTCCCTTCATTTATACATGTATGCCCAGAGACAGCAGCTGCTTTTCTTCCAAGGACCCAGTCCGAGATGATTTGAACCAAGCTATCTGTGGTTATGAGTGGTCTACCCCATGACAAGGAGAAAGTTCCTCAACAGTGAAAGAAAATAGGACACAACACAAAGAAAAGTTGAGCCAGAGAGGTTCTAAAAACGGCATTTTTGCCAGATCATTTATTTCAGTCCTTAGATCCCTGAGACCAACTCTGTCCTAGTCCCCAGTTACATGAGGCAGTAGCTTCTTTTTTCCTAAGCTAGTGTGAGTTAGGTTCTTATCACTTGCAATGAATGGGAAGAGCTCCACCCAGTGCATCAGATAATGGAGTTCCAGACCAGGGATCTGAGATTCACCAGCCTCAGTTCCCATGCCTCCCCTACTCCCTGTCGAGCCACAGGAACTAGCAGATGCATTAAGCAATGGCATTCTGTGTTCCCCAAATGCAAGTCACCCTCCTCTTGCCTCCCTGCCCTTGCTGCCTTCTGTGCCTGGAAGACCCTCCCAGACTCGCACCCCCTAGGTAATTCCAGACATATCTCCTCCAGGACCTACTCCCCTCCCACCCCACTGAACCAACACCCTTCCTCCATACACCTCGGCCCCCACCATGACACTTCCTTTGTGCACAGCAAGTGAAACACAGTTTTAAGACCCCACTAGGCTAGCAGCATCCTAAAGGCAAGAGATATACCTTCTATCTCCCCAGCTGGGCAACTAGAACCAGTCCTGGCACTTAGGTTTCATGAAGTAAAGAATCTTTGCCACAGAAAGACCAAGCAAAATACAGTAGCTTCTGACCATGGTTTGGTATCATTTTTATTTTAAAAACCAACACAGGGAGGGGGAAGGGGGGAGGAGGGAGGAGGGAACAGCTATATACACACACAAAGAGTGTAATGCGCACCACCCGAAGGACGGACATATTTGAAACTCAGACTTAGGTGGGGAAGGGGGGGCAAGGGCAACTTACGTAACCTAAACATCTGTACCCCCATAATATGATGATATTAAAAAAAAAAAAAAACCAACATCATGTCTACAGCCAGGAGGGCAAACTCCCAGGGAAGTTCCATTCCCACACCAGAGCTCACCAGCCCCAAAACTGAGCAGTGTGAAGAAAATCTTCAGTTTCCTGAGAAGTAAGACAATGGCCTGCTAATATGGGAGCAAAAAGATGTTTGGGCCAACAAAACCCCATTCTTCAGATTTTCAGCTCTGAGACTTTTCTGGCTTTGGTTACATGAATTTTAATAAATAACTAAATAGTTATATATCAGCATTTCTTGAGAGCCTGTTGGAACTTAGTTCAATTGATTTAATTTAACATGTACAAACAAAAGTAATAACTGACAGGGATGAGTAAAGTAACTTCTAATTAGAGGCAAAACTCCCTTAAGCCTCTATAAGAACTTATATCTGCAGAGAGCTTTTCTGCTTACAAAGCACTTTCCAAACATTTCATCTGATCCATGCACGGGAGGTATGTATCACCAACCCCAGTTCGAGAAGAGGAAGTTAAATATCTCATTCAGAGTCACACAATAAATTGCAGAATATAGGATTTGAATAAAAGACTACTGAACAAAATCCTACGGTTTCCCCAATTTTACAAGAGGAGAGTTTATTAATGCCCTGAATAAAGAAGACACATCAATAAATTTTAGTTACCATTCTTCCTTTCTGAAACCTAAAGAAATTCTTGTATAGTAGTATCCTTCACATGTAATCATGACAGAATTTTAGAGGAGAAAATAGCATATAATCTGTTTTAGAAGTATTGTCCATGGAATGTCTTTGGAGAAAAAAGATCTTGTTTTGACAAGGAAAAGAAAAATGCTGGAACTTGAAGAATTATGGAGCAAGGATATCACATTTATCCTAATTCTTCATACTTTTAAATGACAAAAACTTAGGAGAAAAGCACAAACGTCAAATCTGGCAAGCACATTAGAGTAAGCAAACTTATCTGTATATGAAAATTAATTTCAAATAAAAACACAGACCTATTTATTAGTAAGAACAGCATATAATCAGGCCTCTGAGTCAGGAAGTGTCACAAACGCAAGAAGGACAAAACGCAGTTCGTAAAATAAAGTATGTACTCACTTCAAGGTGGTGCTTTGCCAAAGTAATGCTTTCTGACTTGGGAAGGACAGCTCTTAATTAATGTATTATCTCGACTCATAAGCATTAAAGTTCACAAACCAAAAACTGGACTTTTTGTCTGGGGCAACACAATAGGGTAGGTGGAACATGGGCATCGTTCACTGTAACAGTTCTTGCTGGATGCCTCCTGACATCCACTTCCCTCTTCTCCTGTGCTCAACAATTCCCAGGTTTTGCTTTAGGAAAACTACACATGCCCTCCTCTCAGCCACGTGGTTTGGGGAGACTGACTCAGATTTGAGTCCACAACCCCATGAGAGGCAGTGGAAAGCAAGGGGACATTCTTTCTCTTAAAGAAAAAAGTTTCATCTTTCCTTCACAGGTGTTGCCAAAAGGCACCTTCTCTCTTTTCCTGGACACCACAGGAAGAGGATGTAAGGTCTGGAGCTACTACTGCCACTCTGATACCACCTAGGGCCTGAAACTTAAGCCAACAACTGCAGAAGACAGCTAAAAGAAGGCAAGAAACCAAGTTCTGACAAGGTTATTTGAACTTGGACTCCAGCCCTACCTGAATTCCTGCCTAGACTTTTCGGCTCTATGTGCCACAATTTCATCCCTGGACACACCCCTTCTTTCCTGCCCTGGAGCTGCAGCAGCCATCTGGTAATCATGAGGTAAAGAAAGAGTTGCAGAGAGGCCACCAGTTTCCATCTTCTCCATAAATAAGGAAAATAACCTTCCATTGGCTATCCATTGTTAGGCATTCTGTGCTTTACAGCTGAAATAATTCCTAACTCATATAGAAAGTACAGTCATTTCTACTTAGGTGGCTTAGGAAAAGGCGTTATGGAGAATGTAATCCTTGAACTAAATCCTGAAAGATGACTAAGTACCATCAGGAAGAGTAAGGGAAAAAAGGCATTTCAAGCAGAAGATAAAGCCTAAACAAAGGAGTAACACATTTTACCTACTCTAAGTATTTCCACAGGGAGAGAAGGGTAGTGGGACCAGGGGAACAAGGGGCTCACAGTAGAAGTCTGGACACAGAGCAGGCCACAGAGGGCCCTGTAAGCCACGCAAAGCAAGCAAATTGGATCTTGTTCTGTAAGTGACAGGGAACAAAGCCAGCTGCGAGATAACTCTGAGACACTCCAAATCTTGCAGAGATATTCCCTCCTATTTTGCCAACAGTGATAATGTCCCTGTGAGCTGTTTCCTGCACTGAATCTCATGCAGTAGTTCTTTCCAGTTTTTAATGAGACCAGGTATGAATGACTCAATGAATGAGCCACCAGGGTAAACAGGGCTTATTTCTCTAGCTAAAAGTCTCCGGAAAACCATAAAAAACGTATCTATACAGATGGTGGGTAGTATACAAAATCAGATTTTAAAAAATAGTCCATGAGCAGGCTGGTAACAGCAGCTGCAGCAGGACAGCGAGCAGGACGCAGTGGGCTGTTCACAGGGGAGCTGTGCGATACAAGCCACAAAGACCCTGACTGTCAATGTGAAAGAGACACGTTGCCACCCCGAAAAACAGGATGTGCACAGCAGATTTATGAAAGAGCAGTTGCCTAAACGTTACACTATTATACTTTTATCCAATCTGTTCAATGTTTTTAAACAGCTAAGGGATGAAAATGTTAATATTACAGTATTTTTCAATCAATGTACTGTCTGAAAAACAGGTGTAAAAATGTCTCCAAGATGAAAACTAGAATTTACTGTGTGCTTACCATGTGCCAGGCACTGTGCTCCATGCTTTTGTATGTAACAGCTCAGCTAAAACAAAACCAAACAACCTTGTGAGGGAACAATTTTATACCCACTTTAGAGATGAGGAAAATGAAGCTTAAAGATGCTACGTCCTTACCCAAAGTCACACATGCTAGTGAAGGATAAACTCAAGGACTCTAACTTCTATTCCAAGGCTGCCTCAGTGAAACAGCTTGTTTCTCTTCTGCTGTCTCGTGAGGAAAACAAGCACTTTTCTTCCTTGGTTCCCATGACCTGCACGGACAAATTTTCCCCAGCTTCACGAACAAGAGGCCTGAGTACTTAGAGATCTAGATACAGCATCAAAAGCCCAGAATGTTCTGAGGTTCAGAATGTCCTATTATGCAAGGTTTTCTAAATTTAACAATGATCTGAGTCATGATGCAGATAAAAAAATTATTAAGAAAGGCTTTTCTAGTCTTTAATTTTTAAAAAATGAATTATGCCCTTAATCCCCAATCAAATACATTCCACTTTAAGTCTTACTCATAGAAAAGCCCAAGGAGAGCCCTTTCTTCTCCAGTTTGCACCAGTGATAAGGAAGCAGCGTGCACAACAGCATGACTGCACCCTTCCTCTGGGCCCCCACTCCGTGGAGCTGCAAGTCTCTTCCAAGACATTCCAACTAGCAGCCAGAACGATGTCTCAGGCCATGGCCTAGCCTTCTGGATGCTGAACCTTGCACCTCTGTCTGATGAACGACCTCACGAGTTCCCTTCAGAACATCTTCTTAAAATTCAGGTGTGACCTGCAGGGGACTTTGGTGGACAGCACCACTTTCTGCCCCCACAATTCTCACTTTGGCAACAAAAACACTTCATTTGGCAGTACTAAGAAATGCAGAGAGAAAGAAAACTAACATTTATTAAGCACTATACCACATGCTTGCAAATGTTGCTTCACTGAATTCTCATAATAACTTAATACCATGGGTTTTCATTGTAAATTTGGCAGGGGGTGGGGGGAAGCAAGTAAACTGATCCCCAGAGGTTAAGTGACCTGTTCATGTAACACATTCAACCTGTGAGCCAAAGCTCACTGCACTGCAAGGCCAAGTGGAACCTGGGAAACCGCAGCCAAGCCAAGAGAGTTTTAAAGATGCATCTTCATCACATTAAATCCTAAGGTTACAGCACTTGTACTCAACAGCAAAACATCAAATTTCAACTGTTTCATTTTAGCGTTCAAACAAATCTTTCAGAAATTCAGAAATCATGAGATTAGTTTATAAACCTTTCCTAGGTCCCTATTTTGCATGTGCCAAAGGGTCTCCACCCTAAAATCTTACAATCTGTTAGGAGAGAGAGTCACATAGAAAGGTAATTCAAGGACTGCACGCAGTGGCAAACACCATGGATGAGTGCCATGGGAACCCAGGGGGCTCGCTTCTTATGGAGGCAGTAACAGGAAAGGCTTCCTAGAAACTGGGCTTGGAATGAGTGTATAGGAATGGGCATTAGACAAGATAAAGTCAAGGAGAGGAAAACGACTGCCAGGCAGATGCAGGCCATGAGCAAAGCCGCCAAAACTGGAAAGTGCCGTGTGTACGAGGAGCTGCCCAATCCTGTGCTGTTGGGGTGTACGGTAAAGAAAAGGGAAAAAACAGAAAGCTTGTAAGAAGAGTGATATGGTCAGGTCGGTTCCCACCACCACACAGTAGTCATGACTCGAGCATCAGAACCAGGCAGACCTGGGTTTGCATGTGGCTCTGCCATTTAACAGGCAGGGGACTGCAGCAGTTACAGAATGTCACTGGCCGTGATTCTCTCATTTCTACAATACTTATACTTCACAGCACTTTTGTCAAGTTTAATGAGACAACGAACCAGATACACAGCCAACAAAAAAAAAAAAAGCTCTTCTGAGATCTCTATTCGTGATCAGAGTGGAGGAAAACATCTGGGATGAAGCATGCCTTTCCCGCTCACCTGACGATGGGCAGCTTGGTAAAAGGAACCGGGGGCAGGGTGAGGCCGCCCGGCAGGGTGATGAGCTCCATGGTCCCAGGACACTTGGAGGTATAGTTCTCTAGGCTTTGAGTCACATCTTTCTTTTCTGAAGAGAAAACAAAAACAAAATAAAGGTTGGTTAAGCAACAGTGAGTGGCTTTTATTTTATTTTCAGCAATTCATGACAGTCCAATCTTCTGACATAAGTAAAGGGGCAGTGAGCAAAAGAGACAAGAACAAAGAGAAGCTCTATTCATCTTATGTGGAAACCACTAGCAACTGCTCCACTTAAGGGCCTGTGGATGAAAATGAAATGAAGTTACCATCCTCTAGATTTCCATTTTCCAAGAAAATAAACCCTTACCAAATTCTAAGAAACTAGGCAGGACTGCAGAATCGGTATATTTTATAACTTAACAATATTCTTTGAGCAATTACTAGGTATCAAGCAAAATGCCAGGACCTGTCTCTGAGAAGTTCGTATTAGTAATTTATCTATAGAACAGATATTTAGGCAAATAACTACACATCAATTTTTTTTTTTTTTTGAGACAGAGTCTCACTCTCTTGCCTGGGGCGAGTGCCGTGGCGTCAGCCTAGCTCACAGCAACCTCAAACTCCCGGCTCGAGCAATCCTACTGTCTCAGCCTCCCGAGTAGCTGGGACTACAGGCACGCGCCACCATGCCCGGCTAATTTTTTCTATATATATTTTTAGCTGTCTAATTAATTTCTTTCTATTTTTGGTAGAGATGGGGTCTCGCTCTTGCTCAGGCTGGTCTCGAACTCCTGAGCTCAGGACGATCTGCCCACCTCAGCCTCCCAGAGTGCTAGGATTACAGTCATGAGCCACCGTGCCCGGCTCACATCAATATTTTTGATGCAAATATAGGGCTCTCTGACATAAAACTGTTTTTCTCTACCCAGCCCACATCCCTTTCATAAAGAGGGAGGAAAAGAGGATGCAGGTGATAATAATGTTTGCTTCTTGTCCATGGCTGCTCTGGACACGTGCTCACAGACTCGGTATTGTCCATAGCACAAAAGAGCTCAAGAGCACCCAGCATGCAGCAGCTCAGGAAGGTGGGCATTACTGTCCCCATTTTGCAAATGAAACACGTGAGACCAAGGAAAGATTATAATCCTAGCACTCTGGCAGACCAAGGCAGGAGGATCACTTGAGGCCAGGAGTTTGAGACCAACCTGAGCAAGAACAAGACTCCATCTTTACAAAAAATAGAAAAATTAGCTGGGTGTGATGGTGCACACCTATAGTCTCAGCTTCTTGGGAGGCTGAGGTGGGAGGATGGCTTGAGTCCAGGAGTTCAAGGCTGTAGTGAGCTATGATAAGGCCACTGCACTCCAGCCTAGGCAACAGAGTGAAACCCTATCTCCAAAAAAAAAAAAAAAAAAAGAAATGTAAGGAATTGGGGATTAGGGAGTTCACTCCTTCAGGCATCTATTTTCTCTGTAAAACACCAAAGTTATTGCTAAAGGGAAAGACGTCTGGAAGAGAACAGCAGTAGAGGGATCACCAGGGACGAGACCCAGAGTAGTGAGGTTAGACCCAGACTCCAACAAATGCTTTGCTCTTTCCCTGTCATGCTACCACTTTAGGGAAAGTTCTTCAACCTTTCAGTCTTGTTTTCCTGCAGTAAGAGTAGTACCTACATAAGGAATTACTAAGGATAAATGAGATAATGCATTAAAAAACAGTGACTGACAGAAACAAGCACTGACTCAATTGAAACGATTATAGCTATTATGACCATTATCAGATAGCTGCTCTGAAAGAAACGACAGAAAGAGGACCAAGAAGAAGTGAATGGCTGCAGAGTAAAGCCAAGTGCACCAGGAAGGCTGGTGACCATCAATAATAAATATCAAGGCACAAACTTCATAGATCTCGGGCACGGGGATATTCATTGGTAAACTGCTGCCACAGGAATTTTCTGTGTCTAAGCATCATTCTTTAGGAAGCAGGAGGGCAGAAAAGTGACCAGAATTACTTTTAAATACAACACAGTAAAGTTAATCTACAACATGAAAAAAAATATATTTAAATAATCAAATCATTTTCAATCTATACATAAAAAAATCTCTCTAAGGGCTCCAGCTGATATCATGCAAATTATCTAATTTGCCTAAACGTTTGGTAGAGCATTTACAGTTTAGATATCTTATTAAGTTGAATTATACCACACTATATGCACTCTCATGCTGCTAAAATAAAGGAAAGGAATCTATTTGTGATACCTAATGCCACTTGCAAAGTTATCCAACGAGGAAAAGTCACCACAGTGTATTACTTGGCTAAGCTCTGAATGGCATTTCTAGAGAGAAAATAATGTACACGGTGCGTAGCGAGGGGGAGTACAGCAGCAGTGGGCTTCACCGCCGGGTTGTCTCGCTGTGCCATCCTCAGGCACCCTCATGCTTGCGCTTTAGGTCTGGTCATTTTCCTGTGGAGGAATTTCCTATGTGGGAGGAAGGCCTGGCGGTGAGCGCTCTTGGAGCTCTGTGGAAGGCCAGGTATGTTGGAGGGGAACCTCAATATTCCCTTACTCCCCTTGAGTGCAGCAGGGCACACTTCTCCAGCTGTGCCTCATGACTCCCAGCCAGGTATGCTTTCTTTTACCCTGCAGGGAGTCGAATACTAATCTGCTGGCATGGGAAAGGGACAGTCACCTGCTTCAGGAGCAGAGATCTTGGATGTGATCAATTCACACAGTAATTTTCAGCTGTCTCCTGCTGCGGTGCTATCATCAAACTCACGTGCAGAGGTGTCTACTGCCTCTTGAAGTGATTGTTGGGCACAAGGGGCATGGACTGCTCCTTGGCTTTCCCACTACTACCGAGGGATCTCATTGCCATTTTAGTGGGGTTTCCACAGTTAAATGCTCATGCTCAATTGTGAACATGGCCCATCCGTCCCCATCAACCTTTCTGCTAGTGAATTTAAGCATCTACTATAAATTTTTGCAGATCCATTATTTCATCAGGGATCACAAACTGGTGATTTTCTAATTCTCTAATTTCTCTGCACTTATAACCTAGAATTTATCTAAAAGGAAGGATTTTTCCCTTATCAACCCTTTGGTTGTCCTAACACAGATGATACAGACAGGATAGTAATAAATGATAGAATCTTTCCCTTTATTTACTGAGTGGAGAATTGTTGCCCTACCAACTTCGAGCAATGGCCAGGTGCAGTGGCTCATGCCTATAATTCCAGGACTTTGGGAGGTTGAGGTGGGAGGATTGCTTGTGACTAAAAATTCGAGACCAGCCTGGGTTACATAGCAAGACCCCTGTCTCTACAAAAAATAAAAAATTAGCCAGGCGTGATTCATGCCTATAGTCCCAGCTACTCGGGAGGCTGAGGCAGGAGGATCATTTGAGCCCAGGAGTTTGAGGCTGGAATGAGCTAAGATTGAACCAGCCTGGGCAACAGAGTGAGACCCTGTCTCAAAAAGAAAAAAAAAGAACTTCCAGTGATGACCAATGAGTTATTATTTAGTATTATTACGAACTGGTAGGGTTTTGTATAACTGACGTTGCCATCACGTCCTTTTTCTAATTTTTGATACATAATAATTGTACATATTTATGGGGTACAGGGTGATGTTTCAATACACGTATATATTGTATAATGACCAAATCAGAGTAATTAGCATAGCCATCACCTCAAACATTTATCAGTTCTTTGTGGTGAGAACATTCAAATTCCTCTCCTCTAGCTTTTTCTGAAATATACATTATTGTGAACCGTAGTCACCCTACTGTGCATTAGGATACCAGAACTTACTTCTCCTATCTAACTATAACATTGTACCTGTTGTCCGAACTCTCCCCATCCCCCTTCCCCCACACCCTCCCCAGCCCCTGGTAACCTCGATTCTACTCTCTGCTTCTGTAAGATCAACTTTTTCAAACCCCGCACACAAAGGAGATCATGCGATATTTGTGTTTCTGTACCTGGTTTATTTCACTAAACATAATGCCCTCCAGGTTCATCCATGTTGCCACAAATGACAGGATTTCATTCTTTTTTATGGCTGAACAGTATTCTACCATGTATATATATCACATTTTCTTTGTCCATTCATCTGTTGATGCACACTTAAGTCGATTCCATATCTTGGCTCTTGCAAATAGTGCTGCAGCGAACATAGGAGTGCAGGTATCTCTCTGACATACTGACTCCTTTCCTTTGGCTATGTGCCCAGTAGTGGGAGCGCTTGATCATATGGTAGCTCTATTTTTAGTTTTTTGAGGGAGCTTCACGGTGTTTTCTATAATGCTGTACTCATTTACAGTCCTACCAACAGTGTGTAGGGTTCCCTTTTTCTCCGCCTCCTCACCAACACTTGTTATCTTTGACTTTTTGATCATAGGCATTCTAACTGGAGTGAGGTGGTCTCTCACTGTACTTTTGATTTGTATTTCCCCGATGACTAGTGATGTTGAGCATTTTTTCATATACATATTGGCCATTTGTATGTCTTCTTTTGAGAAGTGTCTTTTCAAGTCTTTTGCCCATTTTTTTTTTATTTCAGCATATTATGGGGGTACAGATGTCTAGGTTACGTATGTTGCCCTTGCCTCTCCCCTCCCCCCCAAGTCCAAGTTTCAAGCGTGTCCATCCCTTGGATGTGTGCATTGCACTCTTTGTGTATGCAAATACCCGTCCCCTCCTCGCGCTCCCCCCTCCCCCCTGCCCGACATCCAATAGGTGTTATTCTTATATGTACACTTATGTGTTGATCAGTTAATACCAATTTGATGGTGAGTACATGTGGTGCTTGTTTTTCCATTCTTGGGATACTTCACTTAGTAGAATGCGTTCCAACTCTATCCAGGAGTATACAAGAGGTGCTATATCGCTATTGTTTCTTAAAGCTGAATACTACTCCATGGTATACATATACCACATTTCATTAATCCACTCATGTATTGATGGACACTTGGGTTGTTTCCACATCTTTGCAATTGTGAATTGTGCTTTTTGCCCATTTTTAATCAGATTATTTGCAGTTGAGCTGCTTGAATTCCTTATATATTCTGGATATTAACCACTTATCAGATGTATGGTTTGAAAATATTTTCTCCCATTCCGTAGGTTGTCTCTTCACTTTGTTGATTGTTTCCTTTGCTGCAGAAGCTTTTTAGTTTGATGTAATCCCATTTGTCTATTTTTGCTTTTGTTGCCCATGTGTTTTAGATCTTATCCAAAAAAATCATTGCCTAGACCAATGCCATGGAACTTTTCCCCTAGTTTTCTTCTATTAGTTTCATAGTTTGGGGTCTTTTATTTAAGTCTTTAACACACTTTGATTTGATTTTTGTATATGGTGAGAGATAAAGGTCTAATTTTGTTCTTCTGCATATGTATATTCAGTTTTCCTGACACCACTTATTGAAGAAACCGTCTTGTTCCCATTGTGTGTTCTTGGCACCTCTGTCAAAAATCAGCTGGCTGTATACACATGGATTTATTTCTGGGTTCTCTCTTCTGTTCCATTAGTCTGTGTGACTATTTCTGTCAATACCACGCTGTTTTGGTTACTATAGCTTTGCAGTATATTTTGAAGTCAGGTAGTGTGCTGCCTCCAGGTTTGTTCTTTTTATTCAAGATTTCTTTGGCCATTTTGGGTCTTTTGTGGTTCCATATGAATTTTAGAATTGCTTTTTCTATTTCTGTGAAAAATGTCTCTGGTATTTTGATAGAGATTGCACTGAATATGCAGCTTGCTTTGGTTAGTACACACATTTTAACAGTATTTACTCTTCCAATCTGTGAACACAGGATAGCTTTCCATTTATTTGTGTGTTTTTTGATTTCTTTCAACAATATTTTAGTTTTCAGTATGAAGATCTTTCACCTCCTTATTTAAATTCATTCATAGGTACTTTTTTGTAGCTATTGTAAATGGGATTGTTTTCTTGACTTCTTTTTCAGACAGTTCATTGTTAGTGTACAGAAATGCTTCTGATTTTTGTATATTGTTTTTAAATCCTGCTGCTTTGCTGAATTCATTTATTAGATCTATCATTCATTTTTGGTGGGATCTTTAGGATTTTCCATATATAAGATTACATTGTCTGTAAACAGGAACAATTTAACTTTTTCCTTTCTAATTCAGATGTCTTTTATTTCTTTCTCTGCCTGATTGCTCTGGCTAGGACTACCAGTATTATGTTGAATAGAAGTGGCAACAGTAGGCATCGTTGTCATCTTCCAGATTGTGGAAGAAAAGCTTTCAACTTTTCACTGTTCAATATGATGTTAATTGTGAGTTTGCCATATATTGCCTTTACTGTATTGAGATACCTTCCTTCTACACCTAATTTGTTGGGAGTTTTTATCACAAAGGGATGCTGAATCTTGTCCATAGAAAGGACCACATGGTTTTTGTTCTTCATTCTGTTGATGTGATGTATCACAGTTACGTTGAACCTTGCATCCCTGGCATGAATCCCTCCTGATCATAGTGTATGATCTTTTCGATGTGTTGTTGAATTCAGTTTGTTAGTATTTTGTTAAGAAATTTTGTATCTATATTCATCAGGGATATTGGTCTATAGTTTTCTTTTTTTGTTGTATCTTTATCTGGTTTTGGTATATCATCTAATGCTGGCTTTATGGAATGAGTTTGGGAGTATTTGCACCTCCTCATTTTTTTTTTTTTTTTTTTTGGAATACTTGAGAAGAATTGGTATTGGTTCTTCTTTAGCTGTTTTGCCAAAATTCAGCAGTGAAGCCATCAGGCCCTGGCTTTTCTTTGATAGGAGACTTTTTATTATGGATTCAATTTCCTCACTCATTATTGGTCTGTTCAGATTTTCTATTTCTTCATGATTCAATCTTGATAGGTTGTAAGTATCCAGGAATTCATCTATCTCTTCTAGGTCATCAAGTTGTGCATTACTTACTTTCTCTTTTGGTCATAGGCAAGAAACATGACAGAAAGATGCAAAAAGCAACCATATGACTCTCATGCACTGCTGGAAGGAATGTGCAATAGTGCATCTGCTGTGCAAAACTGTTTGGCAGTTCTCAAAAAGTCAAGCATAGAATTACCATACGATCCAGCAATTCTACTCCTACAAACATACCAAAAAAAATTGAAAACAGATCCTCCCTTGTACAATGTGCATAGCAGCATTATTCGCAATGGCAGAAAGGTAGAAACAATCCAAATCAACAGATGAATAGATAAAATGTGGTATATCCATACAATGGAACACTATTCAGCCCTAAAAAGAAATGAAATTTTGATAAATGCTATAATATGGATGAATCTTAAATCATTATGCTAAGTAAAATAAGCCAGACACAAAAGATCAAATATTATATGACTGTCACATAAATGAGATACCTAGAATAGGCAAATTCATAGAGACAAAAAGTAGAATGATAGTTGCCAGGGGCTATGAGGAGGGAGAATGGGAATTATTGTTTAGTGGGTCCAGAGCTTCAGTTTGGAATGATGAATAAGTTCTAGAAATGGAGAGTGGTGATGGATGCACATTATGAATATACTCAATACCACTGAACTGTACACTTAAAATGGTTAAAATGGTAAATTTTATGTTGCATATATCTTACCACAATAAAAAAATGAAAAAATAATGTAAACTAAAAAATATCATTTTACAAGCTCAAAAAAAAGGCAAATACTTGGGTATAAATCTAAAAAAAAAAATATTTACACACTTGATTGTTCCTACATGGTGTGTGTCAGATGTGGTATAAGGTCCTGAAGATCCAGAGGTGCTTTGGGGACCAGGTGAGGGAGAGCCACTGGCAAAGACAGAAGCCAGGGTAAGAGGTAGGGAAGGGTAGTTTCATCTGAAGACGCCTGCTCAGACACACACACAGGGACCACCCAGAGGATGAAGAGACCCCAAAGACTGCTGAACAGTGCTCAGGGAAGTACACTGAGCACAGACGGACTTCTGAGCACCATGGAATCAGGAAAGGCGGTGTTTCCTAGGCAGAGTGTGACACAGACAAATCAAAAATACAGGGCCCAAGGACAACATTCTGGGGAACACAAAGGTAAAGGGCAGTGAGAAAAGAATGAACCAGTAAATAAGTTTGACAACAATCCTAGAAGTTCCAGATGAGACTCAAGAGGCTAAAAGATTATATTTTCTGGAAAGACAAGAAATGAGGGTGAATATAACAAAGTACAATTAGGATCACCACACATGGGAGTTAAATGGTCATGTGGGATCTTCAAAAGAAACTTTAGTAGGTGCAAGAACCCAACAGCTACAGGGCAGGAACTGGAAAAGTGAGAGCCAGTCTCCTAAGTAGAGAGTGAGGTTTAAAGTGCACACAGGTGGTAGCTTAAAAGTCAGGCACTCCATTCAGGGGCCTCACCTGCATTGCCTTACCTAATATTTACATTCACCCAGTGAGCAAGTATCATCATTAGCCCCACTATAGGGATTAGAAAACTGAGGATCAAAGATTTTATAAATCTTTTCCAAGGTCACACTGCTAGTGAACAAGGCTGAGATTTTAACCCCAGGCTTTTCAAATCTAGTGCCCTTTCTACCATACAAAGCAACTTCCTTGTGTGATATTGTACCCACTTTACAGATGGAGAATTTGAGGTTTGGAAAGGTCACATTACTTTCCTGAGGCCATTGAGGTAATAAGTGGCTAAATTATATTCAAACTCAGAACTATGTGTTCAAACTTTTTGCTTTTTTCATTTTGTCACACTGCCCACCCAGATTGTCCCAATATTTAAAACTACACAAGAAAACAGATATTCTGAAACAGCCAATCCACATGCCTAGCAAATTAAGCATCTTACATAGCAAGAAAAATCAACTCAGCTTTTCTTCACTCTGCATACAAAAACAGGTAGTATACTGATCCCTAACTACAAAAGTTGAAAAAGTCATATGCTACCACCATAAAGATTAATGATATGACAAACCAGGAGATATCGAAGATGACCTGTCATATAACGAGAAAACAAGCCTTTTCCTTAACAGAATACTGATTAACTTAGATAAATTTGCAGTAAACCACATAAACTGCCTCCCATCAGCAATTCTTCATATTTGTTCTTCACTTAATTTACATAGTGACAGGTTGGAGTCCCTGATAAGCAATCATTCAAGTATACCAGGAAATTATTATTATAAATATTTTCCCTTGTTCCTTCCAAGTTTATAAACATGTCCTACCAAAATGAAAGGCAATTATGTTAAGCTATCAGATTATTATATAAACATCTATTTAAAGCACTACCTAGAAATATTATAAACATCTCTAGAGATCTTAATACCCAGAAGAAAAATTACCTTAAAAATAAAGACTGTACTACCCAAAGTGATCTACAGATTCAATGTAATCACTATTAAAATATCAATGACAATCTTTATAGAAATAGAAAACACAATCCTAAAATTCATGTGGAACCACAAAAAACCCTAAATAGCCAAAGCAATCCTGAGCAAAAACAACAAAGCTGGAAGAATCATATTACCTGACTTCAAAATATAATACAAAGCTATAGCAACCAAAACAGCATGGTACTGACATAAAAACACACACATAAACCAGTGGAACAGAATACAGAACTCCCAAATAAAGCCACCTATTTGCAGCCAACTGATTTTTGACAAAGGCACTGAGAACATTCATTGGGGAAAAAACAGTCTCTTCAATATAGTGTTGGATATCCATATGCAGAAGAATGAAACTAGATAGCTATCTCTCATTGTACATAAAAATCAACTCTAAATGGATTAAAGACTTAAATTCAAGGCACAAAACTATTAAACTACTAGGAGAAAACACAGGGGAAATGCTCCAGGACTTGGTCTGGGCAAAGATTTTATGGATAAGACCTCAAAAGTACAGTCAACAAGTACAGTCAGCAAAAATAGACAAAGAGGATTATATCAAACTAAAAAGCTTCTGCACAACAAAGGAAACAATCAACAGAGCAAAGAGACAACCTACAGAAAGGGAGAAAATATATGCAAACTATCCATCCAACATTAATTCTCAATTAATAACCAGAATATACAAGAAACTCAACAGCAAAAAAAACCCAAATAATCTAATCTAAAAATGGGCAAATGATCTGAATAGACATTCCTCAAAAGAAGATATACATGTAGACAACAGGTATATGAAAAAATGTTTAATATCGCTAATCATCAGGGAAATGCATCTCAAAACTACAATGAGATATTATCACACCCCAGTTAGTATGGCTGTTATGAAAGGGACAAAAATTATCAAATTCTGGCAAGGATGTGGAGAAAGAGGAACTCATATACTAATGATGGGAATGTAAATGAGTACAGCATTATGGAAAACACCGTGAAGCTCCCTCAAAAAACTAAAAATAGAGCTACCATATGATCAAGCGCTCCCACTGCTGGGCACACATCCAAAGGAAAGGAGTCAGTATGTCAGAGAGATACCTGCACTCCCATGTTCACTGCAGCACTATTCACAAGAGCCAAGATATGGAATCGACTTAAGTGTGCATCAACAGATGAATGGACAAAGAAAACGTGGTATATATACACAGTAGAATACTATTCAGCCATAAAAAAGAATGAAATCCTGTCATTTGTGGCAACATGGATGAACCTGGAGGGCATTATGTTAAGTGAAATAAACCAGGTATAGAAACACAAATATCACATGATCTCCTTCGTGTGCAGGATTTGAAAAAGTTGATCTTACAGAAGCAGAGGTAGAATCGAGGCTACCAGAGGCTGGGGAGGGTGCAAAGAAAGGGGGACAGGGAGAGTTCGGACAACAGGTACAATGTTATAGTTAGATAGGAGAAATAAGTTCTGGTATCCTAACGCACAGTAAGGCGACTATGGTTAACAACAATTTTTGTATATTTTCAAATAGGTAGAAGAAAGGATTTTGAATTTCCTAACACAAAGAAATGATAAATGTTTTAAGTGATGGAGTCTCAAATTACCCTGGTTTGATTATTACATATTGTGCATAGGTATTGAAACATCACTCTGTACCCCATAAAAGTGTACAATTATGTCAATTGAAAATAATAATAAAACAAATTTTTTAAGTTTTTTTTTTAAATAAAAGAATAAAGACTTGCTAAGTAATTAGAATCTGCACATCCAACTATAAAGTAATGCTATGGTACAGTAACATAATGCAAATTTATGCAATCATTAAAAATGACATTCATAAAGAGTCTGAAATAATACAGAAAATGTTATATTATATGGAAAATCAGGAATATGAAATATTTACAAAATAAAATCAGTTTAAAAAATGAATCCAACTAAAAAAGAACATAATACAATACAAAAGAAATACGCTATAATGATGTAACAGTGCTTGCCTATGCAGGATTATGCATAATTTGTCCTATCTGTTTATGTTTTCCAAAATTGCTAAAAGGAATATACATTATTTGTATAATGAAAACTATTTTTAAATGCCTAAAATTAAATTTTTAAAAAAGTTTTCTAAGGAAAAATCAGGGTTTGTTTATAAATGCTCCATATGAGTGAAGAACATAATATCATAAAATGTCAGTAGCGTAAGGAAACTTTGAGGTTCCTTCATTTTCACAAAGGTGAAGTTTAAAGTAAGGACATTTACAGTCTTTCCTAGAACACAGATGTTCTTGGCGTGCTTACAAACAACAGCCACAACAGCAATGACATTCAATGAGGACTTGCTATATGCCAGGCACTGTGCCAAGAACTTTACGTATTTACCTCATTAAATGGTCCCCAAAACCTTACAAAGAAGTGCCACTGTTATCCCTATTTAACAGATGAGGAGATTGAAGCTTAGAAAGATCTTACTCCTAGTTCGGTGTGTGTCTTCCACTTCCCAACCACAGTCTCTCACTTGGAATATGCTCAGCCATCTCCCTTTCTCCTAAAGCTATTTCACATTTCACTCAACATTCATTTGACAAACTAATATTGAACATCCACCCTGTATAAGAAAGATCCCTATCTTAAATCATTCAACTGGATTCCCATCTCTTCAAGGACAACAGTATAATCATGTTAATTCCTTTGTCTCATTCTATGCCTGGTGGAGTCTCAGTTAATACATTTTAGGAAATAATTGAGGAAAGGCAATGTTAAATTAAATCAGTTCCACCTGTATTAACTGCCGTCTAGGTAAAAGCATTGCCCAAAATGATGAAAGATAAAAGGTAAATAAGACACGGTCACTGTCCCCAAGGAGTCTGTAATCTAGTGAGGGAATCGGACAGGTAAATTACTCTTAGGATATAATGAAATGATGCTGAATTGAGACCTAAGCAAGATAATAAGGAGGTGAAGAGGAAGAAATTATTAATTTCTTAATAACAGAGAAAATAGGGAAAGTACAAGGACAGAGCATGCAACAATTGGAATAGCGTGGAAACCATACGATGCACTTAAAAATAAAAAAATGCCCAGTGTACATGAAACAGATTGTGTAGCTAGAGAAAGTATGGAATTAGGCTTAAAAAACTGTTTGAATCATATTATGAATGGTTGAGACTTTACTAGACAGATGAGGGCAATCACTGCAGGTTCTTAAGGAACAGAATGTGACTGAGCTCGTGTTGTAAGGACATAATTCTGGCTTCAATGAGAACAGACTGGAAGGAGCAAAATCAGGAAACAAGACATGATGTTGAGCCTCTACTACACTAACCCAAGGTGTAGATGTTGAAAATCTGAACCAGGGCCGTGATTGTGGAAGGGAGAAGAATCATCCTATGTGAAATTAACTCAAGCATTAGAATGGACACTGCAAGCAATTAATAGGATATAGGATAAGCAGGACAATTTGAGGATGACTCCAAAAGTTATACACATGTCCAAGACTAAGAAAATGGTGACACCCTTAACTCAAACAGGAAACATGGGAAGAAAAGATAATGAATATCTTTATTCACCTGAGGATATGATAACTTCAGGATCCTATGAGACATTCAGGAGACAACCCAGCCTTCATTTGGAAACTGAAGCTCAGAGGTCAGGAATGGAAGTAAAACTATGTAAAATCATGAGCAAATTTTTGTTAAAGAACGTATATTTTGAATATACCAAGAGCTTTACTCATAAATGCCCTTAAATCATCAGAGTTTTTTAAATGTATGCCCTAATTGACCAACTTCGTAATTTCTGGTTTTAATAACCTTTTCTTCATAACTCAAGTCACTGCTTTTTATGTATAATGAATTTGATAATTTTTTAAAACCAAAATTCCTTTCCAATCTGTTCCGTTTTCTTCCCCAAGGAGAAGTATGTGATTGAAACAAACATCCTTCTGTGTCACACGCCTGAGGTGATAATACTTAGCAATTAAAGTAAAAGACCTTTTTTATTTATGACACAATGATCACAAGTTATAATACAACACAACAAAAGAGTTTGTTCAACAGACACTCTACTGTTCCCAGATGTGGCTGCACTCCAGCTGAGGATCCCCAATCCTGGATTGCCTCTGGCTACACCACTCTCTGCTTCGCGGCAAATGAGAGAGCTGATGTGAACTGGGGGTCAGAGAAAGGCAATGTCCAAACTGAGGACCACTGGAAATATTTGGAAAATGCTTCACTTCCTTCATTTCCTGCCCTTCCCTACCCTCAAGGAATGCAGTAAAAGGAGAGACTGGGGGTCCATCTCATCAAGATCAAGGCCCCAGTAAAGCACAGTCTTACCCAGCCCAGGTTCCCATCAGCTTGGACACTAACGAATGGCAAACTTTTAATGTATTTTCTTTGGGCTGAGTAGCAAAGTAATGAGCTGGTGATGAAATGAAGGAGTAGCTGAATGAATTAAATCTGACATCCTCTATCTCGTCCAATCCTTGTCCTACAAACAAATGACAACTGTAACTAAGTTGATAGATAACCTCCTTGGGACCAAAACAAACTAGGGGTGTGGTATCTGATGCTGGCGGACACACCCTTCAGTGGGCTCAGCTCCTTGTCGGTGTTGGACAATGAGATCCAACGTTTAGTGAGTGAGCGCAGCCTGCTGGAGACGCCGCGGATGGCAGGCACAGCATGTGCTGCAGAACCAGATGACCAGGCTGTATCCCAGTTCTTCCAAACACCGCCTAGGAGGCCAGGGACATGTTAGCTACTCTCGTCATGCCTCAATTTCCTCCTCATCATATAAGCCTGATAATAGTAGCTACCCTCATCAGGCAACTGTGAGGGATAAAGTAGTTCGTACATGTAAAGGCACACATACACCAGGGCCCACCATACAGAAGGTGCCTAACAACCACTGCCATACAGACTCTCAGGACCCAGAAACCCTCCTAAGGCAAAGGCTGGTCATATTTTTCTCCATATCTTGAAGGTGCTGCATCTGAGGAAAGACAGAACAGGAAGAGTATTCTAGGAAGATAAATATCGGCTGGGCGAGAGAGAAAATTAATTAATCAAGTCTCAGCAGGCCAGGATTGTGACATGAGCCACAGGATGAGAGGATCAGGATCCATCAATCTGGGATCAGGACCCATCAATCTGGAACGTAGACTCTGAAAGCTCAGGCTGAGAACAAGGCCATCGGCAAGAGAGAGAACAAATCAGAGGGGAGAGCACATGGATCCGAGCCTCGCGGATCCTCACGCAAACCTCCCTCTGGCTCTGCCACATGGTGCACAGGTGTGGACAGCGGATCCACCTGCCCTGAGACCGCTTACTCATCTGGCACAACGGGCTGTTTGGGTGCCAAGTGGAGCTGTAGGCACCAGGCACATGCTAAGCACTCAGCACACAGCGGTACTACAAGGCTTGCTGCTGGAACAGGGAGCTGGAGACAGGAGGTAAAGAAGGCAGTTAGTAGCAACTGGGAGAGTATGGAGTGTCTCATTTAATCATTTGAGAGATAAACCCTCAGACCCTCATTGCTGCTCATAAACAGCCAAAGCCTGGCCTCCTGCAGTCTGCGGTAGGTGTTCTTGGACGGACTCCAAGATCAGGCCAGACCCCCGTGGACTGAGTACAGAGTCTGCTCCCCTGAAAAGGGGGGTTACTTGTACACAGTCAGAGAGGAGATAAACTCTAAACATTTTAAAGAGAGTCTCTGTATTTTATTTTACTAACAGATATGTCGTTTCTTCCCCTAAAATAAGTCCCTTCCAATTAGAAGTTGCTAAATAAATATTATGAATTTGAATTAAAATCAATCTCTTTTTTAAAATGATACCCAGAAAAGCCTGAACTGATGCCTTCTCCTTCTCTCTCAGATCACTGAAGCAGGAAACTAGCAAGATTTAATGGCTACATGGGCCAACTAACTGTATTCTGTTCATACACCACATGTATAAACAGACTTAACAAATATGGACTACTGGTCCCAAGAGACACTGGGGAGGTATTCAGCTGACTCATTTCGAATGTGCCAATTCCATCACCACTTCTGAAAGAGCAATCCAAACGCAAAACCTACAATAAGCTACTGTGACCTCTCTGAGGGTCATAAATCAATTTAGTGGGTAGTGAACAGCATCCCCTGGGATGGGATGGGATAGAGTGGACAAGACAGATCACAACACATGTTAGGGCTTGAATTGTGTTCCCCCAAATTCCTATGTTGAAGTCTTAACCCCAGTACCTCAGAATGTGGCCATACGTGGAGATAGGTTATGTAAAAAGATAATTAAGGTAAAATGAGGTCTTACGGGTGGGCCCTAATCTGACTGGCGTCCTTATAAGAAGAGGAGATCAGGACACAGACACACACAGAGGGAAGACCATGTGAAGACCCATCAAGACGATGGCCATCTACAGGCCAAGGAGAAAGCCCTCAAAGGAAACCAACCCTTCTGACACCTTGATCTCAGACTTCTGGCCTCCAGAACTGTGAGAAATAAATGTCTGCTGTGGAAGCCGCCCAGCAAGTGTCACTTTGTTACAGCACCTTGTTGCAGTTAGCAAGCTAACAAGTATACCACACAGAGGAAGAACAGAGGTCACTGCATGAAACCCTTGGTTTTACACAAACTATTTACTTCCAACTATGGGTGACGATCAAAAAAGCTTGAAAGCAACTCCTGTAACTATTCCAGCTTAGGGGTCCTCTTTGGTGCTCAGTAAGTTTTTACAGTATATCTTCAACTCCTCACATTGACATGACAAAATAATAACAGATTCAAAATTCTAAATCAAATCCCAGATTCAGTATCTAATACAGAGCTATCTGACGAACGAACATATACAAGTGATCACTTAGTCTAATTTCTACATTTTTTTTTAATCAAGGAAGAAACTAAACGCCAGAGAAAAGAGAAGGTCACACATGGAAAGGCTGACTATGGGTAAAACCTCACCTCCCAACTCCTCATCCTTTTCTCTGTCCAGAAAAACCACACCAAACCCCGAGAAAGACCCACAGTCCTGGTCTATAAAGCCAGCATGACCTTTTCCAGTTGATTCCAATTTTCAGATTCAGTACTTCCCTGTGAAAATCCTACCACTTCATTTTGGCTTGAATTCAATAATCAGAAATTCTGCTTATCTTACTCTCACACATTCCTGATACAGAGACACCTACATTTTGATAATTGGAGTCACACTTAGCAATAAACAAGTACCCACAGCATACCACTGAGATAAACATTTTTTAGACAAAATTGGTCACGTAAAGATTAGAGTCAGACGTAGCCAAAAATAAAGGCTCCCCCATCTGTTCCCACCTGACTAAAATCCTGCTGAGAAACTATCTTTTTATACTATTAGCTGGTTACTCTCTCCTAGAACTTCTGATAATACCCGCTAAAAGCTTAAAGATATGCAGACATTGCAGGTAGAAAGGGCTGTACAACATCGCCAGGGGAAAACGGCCGCCCATCAAGCAGGTAAAGGACGTGAAGATGCCAACTCTCCCTGAGGCTCTGCAGTTACAGGCGCTACGCCAAGAAGTTGATACGCATTATTTCTGATAATCCCTCAGCTAACCAGACACTATCCTCTCAATTTTACAGTTGGAAGCCAGGCTTACTTTTGTCAGTAAATTGTCAAAGGTCACATTTAATCAGTAGGAGATCTGGGATGCAAACCCGGCTCTGTCTGAGTCCAAAGATCATAGCCCCTTTACTCCTCTGCCAAAATAACGTATCTATGTCCCCTTTCTACACACTCAACAGCTCAGGCCCAGGAACATTCAGCATCTTGTCCAAGGTCACTCGACTACCCCATGAATGAGATGCATACATCATCAAAACAGAAAATTGTAAGCCTCTTCAGTTTAAGAACAATATATGTTAAAACACTCTTCTGGAAGTTACAAACAAATCAATATAAAAAACAACAATTACTATTTACTGAACACACATTAT
>RJWJ010013164.1:0-40456 GCA_004363605.1 Indri indri
ACTGATAGACTTTTTCCCTTTAACCAATCTTGCATTCCTGGAATTCTCTCTCCATAAAAGAAAACCGAAATGGCTAATAATGTATGAAAACTGCTCAACCTCACCAGTAGTCAGGGAAATTCATATAAAAAAAGTAATGCTATATCATTTTCATCTCTCAGTTTGGCAAAAATATCTAAAGTCTGACAATATCCAATGTTGGCAAGACTGTGGGGAAAATGGATCTCATATATGTGACTGGTGAAGCATAAAGATAATCTCTATTACATTTTGGTTTGGTACCCAAGGAAGTTGACTGGACAGTAGGTAATCAGACAGAAAAATGTCTCCCATGTCTATAAAGCAATTTAATATACTTTCTAGGCATCTAAAAAATGAACTCAGAGAAGGATTTCTAGAGTTACATCCATATTCAAATTTGGAACTATGTACTACAAAAATTTTTTCTAAATGCTCTTTCCAAGTCAATGATGTAGATGAATTTCCATTTAATTATTAGGATAATGGATAGTGAGAGACTTAAGGACATTGTTTTTATTATGTTTAATCATCAGTTATTTGAGATTCATTTTCCTTCTTATGATATGAAAGTTAGGTTAAGTTGATATTCATGTAATTTTTTCTAACACTTTTATATTCATCTTTCAGAAAAGAAAACAAATGAGTGATTCCAATGAACTGAGTTTATAGTTCCAAAAATTAAAGGCCTCTGGAAAGTTGCTTGAACTAATTCTCATTTCTTGTTAATGCTTAATACAGGAATGGGAAACTTCTAAATCCAAGTTTAAATCAACCTTGATTTGTTCCATCTTAGATGATTATTATAACAGTTAAAACTTAGCCTGGACCCACAACGATGAGAAAGCCCGTTTGGCAGCACGTGCAAAGTCACTGAAAGGACACTGGCAATCACTCGTTCCCTGTGTTCTGCTACACTGAGTTCAACACCTACGTTGCAAGATTTGGTTTTATTATCCAACTCAATTCTTGCCCCATACTTAAATTATCAACTAACTCAATTAATGTTCTGAGTCTTAATGCCTTTATCCTAACTTATGCTGAGCTTTAAGGCTAAAACAGCAAGAGTCTACCTTGATAAAAATCACATCTTCCCTACTTACATTACATCCTATTTCCTTTACCAATCCTCTCCCACTTACACATAAATTAATTTATTTCATTCTTCTCTTTGAAGAGCTGTGTGTAGAGACTGATTCACCCCTTCCATCTGTCTTTCTTTGGTATCTATGAGAATTCCCTGTTCTGACATTTTACTTTAGATAATTTTTTAAATTACTGATACCACTGGCATTCAAGGTTTGATTATCAAATTGTTTATCAAAAATCATCTTTCCTTGTCCCCTTGTCAAAGAACATGGTCAATTGAATAACGTCTGAATAAATGTAGATGAGCTCTAAATAGCAATCCTAGCAGCTCAACTTTTTCAAATTGAAACTATTCTTAACAGAAAAATCCACCTATTTTTGCCCTTTATCTGGGAAAATTGTCTCTACATAAAAATACTGCAGAAGGGAAAAATAGTATTAAATTTGAAGTGGTATTTGAATAACATAAAAGTACACCTGTAATCATTTTCACAACTAAATTTATTCTTCTCCTTGGATAAAAAAGTATGCATTTATATTCAGGCAGTCTTAAATTAGCCACCTCACACTTCACATTTTGAATGCAGACACATATCTCAGGAAATTTCTATTGGCATTCATTATTCATTGAAAAATCAAATCAAATAAGAATATTCCAAAATTCCTTTTGTTAAGAATATCTGAAACATTTAAAGGGTCATATACATACTCTCAAAGCACTGGAGGTCATTCCTAAATTATGTTCTATAACCAATGGTTTGAATTTTTGAGTGAAATGCTCTCACCCTTTAAAAATGTCTATATTCTTCAAATTTACAAAGAAACTGAAGAGCTATTTTCTTTATAAAAGAAGAAATCATTTTTAAAAAATATGAAATTTATGAAAATAGACATTTTGCAGTAACACCGCCGTACTCTTTAATCATTCATTCATTCATCTAAAAATAGTCTCAGGGATCAATTATGTGCTAGGCGCTGTAGGGAATAAAAATAGAATTAAAACATGATCCTTTTCCTGTTGGAGCTTATATTAGTAATTTAACTAATGGGGGGGATGGGGACACATGTACATAAATAACCACAGTGTAAGAGAGAAGACGAAAATGTTCTAAGAGAGTAATAAAGGACTAGGGGCGTGGCGGGGGGGAGGAGAGAAAAATACACATTACTGAGAAGTACTGCAGGAGGCAGGGGGAATCGGTGATGGCGTCAAGCATTAGGGCACATTTGAACTGGGCTTGTAAGAGTTAAGATTCCCCCAGTGATGAGTTGGAATGGACCATTAAGGTATACCAGAAAAAGGAAATGTATGATTATTTTTTAATATAAAAAAACAACACCAAAAATAACAGATGAACAAGAAGCCTAGCTTAAAAATACAGCTGTCAAGTACTCAATAAATGTTGATTGAATGAGACAATTGCTGGTGGAAAAAAATGCTATTAACTGTTTTCCTCAAGCTACACTTCGGAGAAAATTGTAGCTGACAGCCTTCCCCTGGTTCCCTCACCTACCAGCTGATGGAGGCTTCCCCATCTCTTCCACAAGGCAGAAGTAAGTGGAAATTAAAATAGCTCCAGAACACTTCCCGCTCTATTCTAACTGTGCTTTCATTCCATTTGACTTAGACCAATTGGAATGCCGAGGGGAAATCCCCATGAGGCATCAAGCATGTGAGACAATGTGTCAGTCCCTCAAAAATGTCCAACCTACTGTGCGTATCCATCATTGCTCCCTATTCACAAAGCACAACATGTAGGGAAAATAGCTCAGCACATACTGCTGTTTTTCCTTTTTTAAAAATAGATCTGTCACCTCCATGAAATACTTCCTTGCTCAACTGTTGTAGCAATTTGTCACAAATCTAGCCGCTCACCAACAGAGTAAAGACTGTGCATTCTAAACATTTTGTTCGGAAGTTACAGTTCTCCAGCCATCTAACAAAGGTATTATTTGACCCATGATTTACCTGAATTAAATACCTGGCGTATAGTAGGTACCCAATAAATGGCTATGTAACGAATATTGTATTTTATACCCCTTTAAAAGTATGCGATGTTGTTTATGATATACTGCCCCCCCCCCTTTCTTTTTGGCCCCCAGGGAAGAGAAATTGTTTGCTTTACTAAACTATTAGCAATGGCTCATAAAGCTTGGGAAAGAAGTTTTCGCACAGTTGAGGTTAGAGCTGGTTTGAGGGACAAGATGATCCTCTGAGAATGAGGAAAGCTAAGGAGTTCTAAATGTTACCTTCACTTCCAGTCAATAACGTTAATCCTAAAGAGAGGCACCTGATTCCACAGTCTCTCTTTGCAGAAAACAGACAGAACCCTGGCTAAGAGCCTTTTCCTGGATCCCCTACCTACCTACTGCTAAAAGCAGAGGTAACTGGAGATTAAAATAGCTGCAGAACAGTTCCTACTCTATTCGAACTGTGCTTGCATTCTATTTGTCTTAGACCAAATGCAATGCTGAGGGAAAACCTACTTTTTTCAGAAAGATGTCTTCATGACAGCCTCCTCAAAAGGCTTCGCTTAACCACCCTGGTTAACACTGCTCCTGCTACCATCAGGCACTTTCTGCCCATTGTCCCATTTTGTTTTACCTTAGTACTTGTTACTATCTCAAGTAGCTTTATCCATCCATCATTTAATTGAACTATCAATCCTGCGTCTCCTTGCTTTCCTTGTTTCATACTTGTAGCCTCTGTGCTTAGAATAATACTTGGCACATGATTGATTCTCACATAATTTTGAGTGAAAAAAAATTAATAGATAAATGACTATCTCACCTCAGCTCCCAAAGTTTCAAACAATTTCCTCACCTCCCAAAACCTTTAACCTGCTCATTAAAAGCGAGGTCAGGATGCAACATGTTATGTTGTTCCTTCAGTTGCTTCTACTTCCACCCTCTGAATTTATTTATATCTTGGCTTCTTTTAACATACACTTTCATTGCTGTGTGTTTCCTGTTTTTGTCTTTCATTTTGCAATTTCCTAATGGTCAGAGGATTCCTTACAGCCAGTACAAACACAAAAATATTTATCTTTTAAAAAGATAATTTGGTATTTCTGTAATATTATTCAGTATATGATTAATGATAAAATTATAAATATTCCTAAAGACCCCTATACATTATCCATTCTAAAGCATTTTGACTAATGTGTAACATGAAATGTATTAACATATTTTAACATTTTCATCATCTAGCAACAATGAATCAAGACATATAAAATGCAAATTTAACAGATTAAAACCACAATTGTAATTTTAGAGCAAAATTATCGGTTACTAAGGTCTGAATTAAGCGCACAGTTAAAGTAAACTAACAGAACATTTCTCAAATGTAAAACTGCACATTTGATTGTATATGAAACTTCCTGGGTTCAGGAAGAGTTAGTTATATCCAAACAACAAGCAGAGGCTTATACTTATTCATATGCTCAGAATTTTATCTCATCTATTTAAATAAGTAACTTACATAAATGCACCATAACCACAATATCTTTTATAGTTATATATATTATAGTAATAAAGCTAGAAGCTAGGTGATATTTATTATTAAAATTAATTTGTGATTATTTTGTCACAGTTTATGGTCAACCTGTATAATTGGTGTGCTTATACTATTCAATTGTTTTTTCATAAAGCATCTCTTAAACTCAGTCTTCATGGGATTTTTTTAAATACTCTGAATCTATTGAAGAAATTGAATAGAATTTAGATTTCTTAGCTTTAAAAGTTATAATATTTAAAATAATAGAATCATTCTTGCAAAGTGAAAACAAAAACAGTGCGTGTGAAATGCTGCATTTACTGGAAGGGTCAAAAGCCCCAAGGAGCCCTGTTTATGTGCTATATTAACACCAAACAGAGAGCTTAGCAATGTCTGTTTCTAAAAATAAACCTTGTGTGTCTCTTGTCATCATCAACCAGAGTCTTGTGTGCTCTGAGACAGAAACCATGAAGGCCACCTCTTTCCCTTTCCACAAGCTTTATACATCACTACCCAAAGGCCACTTCTTTCTCTCAAGGTGGCAGAGACAAAAAGAATTCTGCAATCGCCCTAAGCACATATTGAAACAACATTATTGCTCCTTAAGCAGTTATCATGTTGTTTTGGCAGCAGGAAGGAATCTGTGGTTTCACTTGAATGTTATTCTTCTTTATTTAAACTACTAGAAATAACCCAAAAATGACAGAATGCTCTTTCTATAAATAATCATTCCAGTGTAGAGTTATATTAGGAGGTAACTCAGATGGCATGATAACGCCTAACAAGCTAATCTTAGACCTGCGATGCCATAAGATAGAAATACCGAGGCTAAGAATAACTGACCCAAAGGAGTCAGCCTGCTAAAGAGAAGCACAGACATGTGGGCATCTGCAGGTTTTAATGCACTTAATGATCTTCTAAAAGCTTCTTTTCCCTAGGAAGGCAATAAATAATGTTGATCATTAGTATTATAATCAATAATGCTTATACAATGTATTGATTCCTAAAGACGGCTGAAGATTCATATAGCAAATAAGATTGTAAAAATTAGTTGATAGAAACCAAGGAGTTGCTCTTGCATAATTGGACTAGTACCCAATTGGTGAATTTTATGCTTAAGCCACCTACAGAACACACCATATTCATCCAATAAAATAAAATTTAACTCAAGGTAAAGTAAAATGTAATATCACGATAGTACATATAAACACTGCCATCCAGTTCTCACCCAAAATGTCCAAATTGGACCCAAATTGAACCTACATAATTCAGATTCTACTGATTTTTGTTAGCTAGATATTTATTTTGGCTCAAGAATTTCACCTTGCACATTGAAATAAGGATTTGAGTGACTTTACTAACTCCACATTTCTAGGTAAAAATCAAGGTGGGCATAATTCAAACATTTTGTCAAAAGAAATGTACCCCACAGTGCTAACATTGCAAAAAAAAAAATACTTTCCCCTGAAAAAACACTTACTTAGTAATAATTTGCTTTTCTGAAGTGGGGCTAACTTTACGCTTATGATCTGTGTCTTATGAACTTTGGCAAACAGATGCTGAATGCACTGGGAATGCTAGTTCTGTCCAGAGTATCTGCTCCAGGGCAAAGACCACTCTCATAGAACTTTGGAAGTTTCCTTAAGATCCTCTCAGCCCTGAATACTGTTAACTTCCTCCAATTTAATTATGGAGCACTGAGAATGGGAAGGATCTTCCAGCAAGACTACCAACATAGTTGCCTATTTGTTCCTCAAACTTTCTAAGATTAAGAAGTCTGCCTAGATGTTTGTTTATAAAGATAGATGATTCCACATTTTTAGTACCAAATAGATATGAATAAAATTATCTCATGCTAAATATTTGTCTCTCTGAGAAAAAGAGGCAGGAGTTTAAACCTCACCCTGCCATTTCCTACCTACAGTAATCATTGGTAAGTTCCTTATCTCTCTGAATCTGTTTCCTCAACAGTAAAATATGAATATTATCACATCTACTGCATACTTCATTCAATTGTGTTGAGGATTAAGTGGTAAAGCAAAGCCTGGTATAGAGAAACTCTTGAAACATTAGCTATTATATCAATATTAATAAGAATGACTGATAAAAAATTTTGAAAAACTGTACTTCCAGTTACTGACCTCCTAAATTGGAACTAAACTACTAGAAGATCAGAGTGGAATATGGCATAAAAAGCATGAAAGGAATAACCAGTGGTGACACTTTTCTTTCTAATCTAAGATGAATAGTTCCTAATATAAAAATCATGGATTCAAAATACAAACTTAAATTTTAACTATAAGCGGACTTCAAAAGCAACATCAAGAATAAAATTAAAACAGCACTCAACTCACCAAGGGCTTTTTCTAGTTAGCCCTACATGAGGTTCTCTGAAAACTTTCTGGGTAACTATGTTTTTACTAAAGCAAGAACTTCTAAACTATGATGTCATTTAATGAAAATTCAGTGAAATTTTCTTGCAGTTTATTTTCTGGGGTTTGTTGGTTTGTTTTGTTTTTAATTTCAAGTTTCAAATTTTGAAACTACTTCATGACATTCTCACATTCGAACCCAGTTTGGAAATGTCATACCTTAGACACTCACCAAAATGTACCTCAACCAAACCGAAAATAACATCCACGTGGCTGCAAATAGGTCAGTAATGAACATAAATTATGAATTTAAAAGTTTATAATACAAGTGGTGAACCACGAGGAGAAGCAGGAAAATAAAGTTGTGGGTATTTCCAACCTTATCAGCATGCAAAGAGTTTAATCATAAGTAAATGACTAGTTACATCTGTGGTTTGGTAAATTTCTTTCTTCCTTAAAAGTGGTTTTCATTGGGTTTAATTACTGGGTATTTAAAAAAACACCATGCATAAAAAAGCCCATCACTTATTTTACTATGGGAAAGTTAACAGCATGATAATGAATGGAAGAAACATTCTTATAAAAATACAAGAATTACTTAGTTTTGTATTCGTGAATCATAGCAACTTAGAGTAACCCTAAACATAATATTTTCTGGTAACACTTAAAAGTGTAGGTCTTTTAGTGTTATAAAAATGTTGTATAAATTAAATTTGTTTTGTGCAACTGACTTAGTCGAAAAAGAATGGAACTGAGAACACAAGGTATTTTCTCTTCCTTCTGCTTCCTTATTGCCAACTTCCTGGGAAGAAAAAAGAAGAAAATTGCCAATAGGAAGGACACCACGCATCCCAAGCTAACCACTGGCCCTTTAGCTTCCCTTCAAGAACAGACCATGGCATGGCCACATTGATTTGGAGCACGTGCCAACATATTTTTGAATTTCATCTTGAAAGCCTGTTTTTTAAACTCATTTTTGTGGGATTTTATTTCAATTAAATTTTTTTCAAAGTATTCCAATTCAGAAAAAAATGTTAAAATATAGTTATTCCATATTGTAAAAAACTGTTCATTATTCTTAAAATGCAATAATTATGATGACCTACTAGTAAAGACACTGCATTCTGAGTATTTTAGAGATAATTCTCCTCTCATATATTGAAAACAATTCACACACTATTAAATTTCTCTTAAATTTTTCTGTATCTCTCAAAGCCAACATTAAAGGAATATTCTATTCAAGTCTGTAATAAATTCTTATAATGCATGAGGCCACAATGTCGACTTTCCTCCCTTCAAATAAATGATTTACAACCTAGAGAGATCTAGTTTCTTCCATAATGAATTCAATCTCTTTTTAGGGGGCTACATCTAACAACAGATAGTACTAAAACAGGCAATCTATTCAATACTAGTAAAAAATTATTTCAGTACTTAAACAGATGTATTATCTTCATGAAAATGAAATAATACTCACCATTCAATTGAAAGGGAAATTAAAGACATAGCACATTTACTTTACTTTAATATCTATATTTCTAGAAACTGAAACAAAGAAAGTTGCAAAGAAAAAAATTCCAGTCACCAATATATACACTGTAGCAAATGCTGCTGGTGCCTAGCTAACACCTATTCCTCCTGTCCCTTTCCTCTTCCCAACAGAAACTTGATTAGGTTCAAGTATCACACTCCCTGGCTCAGCCATGTCCCATCCCCCCTCCACCCCACTCTTCTCAACAACTGGTTAAGAGTGGGCAGGTGATGCTATTCTGGCCAATGAGTCATAAAGGATGATTTACTGTGGAAGTTCTGGGTAAGATTTCTTTCCTTAAGAAGAGACCCCAAGAAAGCAAAGTTTCCCTTCTTTGTCTTTGGAATTTTTCATGCATAACATAGGCATGATGCCTAGAACTGCTACAGTCAACTTGTGACCACTGTAGGAACCAACCTTATGATCACATCGACTAAGGCTGAGGCCAGCAGGGTGGAGCTGTATGAAGGACCTGAACGCTGCTGACATTATCAAGCACCTGGTACTGCCTGACCACCCAGCTATTTTACCAAACGACAAATTTCCTAGTTCTTTGTCATTTTGACCAGTTTTCTTTTACTTGCTGCAGAAAACAACCTAACTAATACATACCTACTCCTTATAATTAATCACTGTTAGTATTTTGGCATAGTAGCATTGGGTGTGGGTGTGTAAGAAACATTTTTTGGAAGATACATACCTATTATAAGAATTCATACAATGCAAAAACGTACGATGATAAACGCAAAAGCCTCTCCCCTTCACCAAACATGAACACAAAATCTCTCCTGATTTCTTTCTATCTTTATGTGAATTCTTTGGGGAGATAGATGGATAGATGAAAAAAATACTTTTATAAAAATAAGAACATATCACTGATGTTATTTTTATTTTAAAAAGAGAATTTAAATTTAACTAAATTTAAATTTTACTGGATTTAGCAGATTTAAAACTGCAGTTTAAGGGACTATAAATGCACTAAATGCTTCCTCACCATGAGAGATACCATTTCCAAAAAGATCTCTCTAAGGTTAAATAAACTATTTTTAAAAATCAGAGTTCGGAATCTTTTTCAAAAAAACTTTGTGTGTCTATTTTAAGCAGCAGGGAGTCCGTCCCTACTCAGAAGGGATAGGATATTAGCATTTTCTCACATTCTTCCATCTCGTCTCTCCTCAACACCTCACACTGGTTAGCTTTATTAATACTTTTACATTGTCCTACTTTATAATATTTGGTTCCTGTCCTCTAACCACAGTCCAGTAGTTGTTTAAATGGATCCAATGCTTCCCCTTTGACTTTTACTGTGTTTTCTCTACTTCTGAATTTAGTGTTTTGTTTTTGTTTTGAGTTTACCTCTTCATTGTTTGGGTTTCATTTTCAAGTATTCGCTTTCATGTTTGTGAATTTGTACCTTGTCTACCTATTTTCTCTATATTTTAATAAAATCTTGGCTGAGTGTCACATTGGACTGCACTTCTTTTAGAACTTTGGAGGCTTTTTTCTCCATTATCTTCTGGCACTGAGAGTGGTGTAAGTTTGATAAGCCTTCTTAAGTCCCATACAGTCTCTTCTTCCCCACCATCCCCTCCAGAGGCTCTGCTCTACCTGCTTGAACTCCTGGAGAATTATGCATCATTTGCTAGCCCAGTCAGGATATGACTGTGTGCTGAGCATTTGCATCACATCTTCCTAAAAGACGGGGAGCTCTTTCAATCTGCAGATTTATTTTTTTTCTTTTTTCAGTAAAATTACATTTCTTCATTTTTGAAAAATCCAGAACGGTTGCTTACATTTTTTGCTTGGCTATTTCTTTCTAAGTATGTTGCATTAGGTTATATCATTTTCTTTACCTAGTTAGTGTTAAATATTGGGGGGTAGAGATGGAGGGGTGTTTGTTTGCCGGCTCTATTATTTTGGGCTTACTTCATTATCTATCAGTGGTGAGAAATTATGTGGTACATTTCCAAATATCTCATCTCCGAAAATCCAAATCACCATTTAAAACATTTTTAAATTCTGAATTTGGGTTTATTTCAGTCTTCGAAGGGGTTTTACTGAATTTTCTTGCTTAATGGACATAACAGTAATTATGCCACCTGTGTCATGCTCAGAAATATAAAATACTCATTCTTGTCCCCATTCTCAATGGGCCTGTTTATAACTAGTTTTTGATTGATACCTATCAACTATTTCAATTGATAACAGCCTTGTAAGTGAAGATAACCTGAGTTAGAGAATGGGAAAACAGTAATTATGGGGAATACCAGAAGTGATTCTTGACATGACAGGAGCATTTCACAGACTTCCATTTTCATAATTAGATTCCGCTTTTCAAGTAGACATAAGTGACTACTGAATCTAAAATGTTCCTTTCCTCTTAACACCACACACCAAGGAACAAAAGGATTCAGAAAGGATGAAGACATATATAAAAGAAATACAGGATTTTGATCTAAATGTTTTTCTCTTTTATATCCTAAAATAAGAATACATGGTGGAAATGTGAATTTTCCTTACTGTAACTGTATCTTAAATGAATGCTATACAAACTCTAGGAAATTCCTTCATAATAACTGTTCCAATATTATCTGAACAGCTCTGCTGTCCAGCGTGTTAAGCAACATGCCTGGCAAGAGGAGAGCACCCCTAATCCTGCCAGCTCCTGCCGAGTGACCTGAGTCGGTATTTGTACATGCTTCAGTTTCTGCCACACTTATCACTTATACTGGCCCACACAAGCCACAAAAGTAGAGATGTACTTGGCAAATTGTGTCACTCATATTGAATTCCAAGATTTAATACTACAGAACTTTAAATTAAAAAACCATTAGTAGACTACATTATAGAGCCTAGTTCTACCTAAGATGTCTAGCCTGGCTGGAAAACATAGGAATATAGACCCACATAAAAGACCTGCAATCCAATAGTATATAAAGCATTCTTAATAAAAATCATTTGTATTAATGTATAAAACCCAATATAACTAGAACAACAAATGGAAACTCTAAAGCAATGGCAATTATAGAATAAAACCAAGCTTTTTAAATAATAAATCTCAAGAAATCTTCTATTGGGACTTCACTGTTTAATCACAAACTCTGTAACTTCTTTTCCTTTGATTATTACATAATTAGATATTTCACAGAAAACACATACACACACACACACACACACACACACACTCTAGCTACTCTAACCTACAGTCACAATAAGGAAAGGACTTAATATTCATCAGATCAAGATAACCAAAGAAATAGCTGATTTATAAGATAACTAAAGCAAACTAATTATCAAAACAAAAAAATAATTTCCCCATGTGACCTACAATCTAACTCACTGGCTTGTTCTGCAAGATAGAGCATAGCATTAGAAGAACCAGGATCCCAGTTTCATTCACTAAAAATAGCAATAATAATAGTGAGTATATATACTTTAAAGTTGTTGCTACATTTAAACTGCACAAGAATGCTAAGAGGTAAACAGGAAGACATCATTTTTCTTCAGTTTGAAGATGGGTAAAAAACCAGTCGCACAGTTGGCCAGCATCAGAGCTCATGCCAGAACACAGAGCTCTTGACTCCTAGAACGGTGCTCTCTCTACCACTCTGCACTGTTGTCATGCATCTTTTCTCCTTTCGGATCCAAAGACTCCGTCCCCTTCTAAGCCTATGAATCACATCCAGGCCACTGGTCCAGAAGGGAGCTGAACAAGATCTACAGCTAAATTAAGATAAACATCCCCCTTATTTAGCAGTTAACTCAAAGGACAAACTCTACTGATGATGGTTTAACAGCATCAACATCCATTCCCTAGCCCCATTGCAGTGGACCTCAGTTTGCTGAAGGTTACAATAGCTGGGGAGATTTTAAAAACCCCAGAGTCCATGCTGTCCCTACACCAATTAAATCAGAAATTCTGGGGGTGGAATCCAGGTATCCCATTTTGTAAAATGCTCCTGGTGACTCCCAAGTCTGAGAACCAGTGCATCACAGGAAATGCACGGTAAAGACTAGGTAAATTAAATTTAAGAAAATATATGAAACAAAATCAAATATTACGTGACATAGTAGGAAGGAAGCAATTGTTTTTATGTTTCAAGTTCAAAAAATAAATAGAACTTAAGAGTTTCCTTATTTATACCAGACAGGTTTGGGAGTTGATGTCAACCTACATCACCTTTCATTTAATAGCTAGTGCTTAAATGTTGCTTCCTGTAGAAGTGGCAATGGCAATATCATGGACAGTCTGAAGCACTTCCCTGTTTGAAAATCTTGTTGCTTTCTATAAAAATCATTAAGCGTCAGGAAAATGACAATCTCAACTGAAATGGGAGTAAAGTCGCATGCGATTATCAAAGCGGTGGAGAAACAGCAAAGCTTGCAAACACCTGTAGCCAGCCTCAGCTCCGCAGACAGTTGCTACTTGGAAGGCACGTATGTTTCTACCATATGAAAGAAGTATCAAACTTGTAACACAGGGGCAAGGACTGAAAGCATGAAACATAGTACTGAAAAGATACCTAAAACAGTTATTTTCAAAGAGTTCATGCATATTTTATAAATAAAGTGCCAGGTGACCAGTTCCATTAGAGACATACCTGCCAACCCCTCCGTAAGGCCTTGCCAGCTTTGCAGCCACAACAAAACTGTACTGAAATTCTAGTATGTTTGTGTTCATTAAGCAGACACTACTCATTAATATAATTCCTGTCACTTCAGTGTATAAACACCAAATTGCACAAAATTGATATTTGATTCTGATTCCGTGAAAAGATTGGATCAACAGAAGGATCTTAAAATCATCATAACTAACTGAGGTTTTCAGAAAACTAGCTTCAACACAGATCCTCAGATGGGAAGGTGTATCAACACCAAAACAGACATCATGCCAACCTGTGGAATATTTCTTTCGCACCTAGCTCTACTAAGTAAACGTTGATCTATGTTGCATTTTTATCATGGGTATCTAGTCGGTGATCTATAATTACGATTAAGCCCACTTGGGAACTTAGAAGATCAATGTGAGAACTTTAAGCCAATTTAGGTTGAAGCATTTGGAAAGCGACAGAAACAAAGAGTCTCCAAAGCTTTATGAACTGGCTATAGGAAATAAATATGAAAAGCAATAATTATAAGCAAGTGATATTGCCTAAAGAGTATGCTCTTCTAACAAATATAAATTGATAAAGCTGACAAGCTCCATCTCCCATCAGCTGGTCTCCTGGAGGGTATAAGCACATACATAGAGAAACTACAAATTGGAATCTGTCACTGTTATCCTTTAAAATGTTGCACCTGCTTTCAAAAACACATTTATATGTGTGTTATGCCATTGCATCTGCCCGACAATGCTAGACTTCTCAAATGTTCTTGAAGAAAATTAAAATAAGCATCTGCTAATAATAATTTTATTTCATCCTAAACAGTTTCATTTTGAGCCGATGAGAAACAGCCACATTACAGAAAAAAAATAAAACTACCTTTACAACTCCGCGGCAAACACATTTCAGAAGGTATGTCTATAAATAGATGTGCTTCTGTATGCACACTGTAAATATAAAATCATCAGGCTAGCCGAGGCTGCAATTTTAACTGAAGCCACAATATGAACTTACCTGATTTTTAATGTCCTATTTGAATAGGCTCACAATCAGTACAGATCTCCTTTTTCTAGTTGCACAGTAAGGCAAAACACCCCCAACTACATTTTACTTATCTCAGTCTCATCTTTCATCAGAAGCAATAGTTTGCAATTTCATTCAGAAGCAGCCGTCCCTAAACAGTCTCTGAATATGCACAGAAACAGCAATGGAAGGGATCTAAGTTAAACCCTACAGACGCACCAAGAAAATAGCAACATCAACACGAAAAAGCAGCAATTCCTTAAGAGAGGTGCTTTTCTTAGCTGCATTTCCCAAGCCAGCCCCCTTTTCAAACATAAAACGTCTCTGTTATGAAAGAGGATCTTACCTGAGTTGATCATACTGTGCATTCTTTGCTGAGCCAAGAGCTGTTCTCGTCCAGCCACCCCATCTGAGGAAAAACAGGAGTCACTCTCGTAAATTGTCTGCAGCATATTCCAATCACTCTTACTTCAGCTACATGAAAGATTCATCACTGCTCAGTGCACCGGCCCCAGGAGCTACCCTCGCTGTCCTCCCTCCTCCCCAGGGAGAAGCAGCAGAGGATCAACTTCGACAATGATTTCCTTACGGCTCTGATGGACACACACTTTATAAAAGACCTGGACATTTTTCCCCCGTTACCAACCTGTGTGCAAAGCAGAAAGGACAGAGTGGATGCTATAGCTCCCTGGAGTTTAGGTTATCCCGGAAACTAAAAGCAGGTGGGAAAGAGGAATGTGCTTCGGGGTTATTTCTTTGTCAGAATAAGTAGAAAAATATTAACTCTACCCACGAGAAAGAGAAACCAATTAAACCTGACTTAGAGTTCTTCAAGCTGCTAGGGTTTCCTTGCAAAAACCCTCAGTCCTGCAAGTGGCTCCAGCCGGTGCCCTTCTCCTATCTGTTTGTGTGTCTCTCTTCCCCCTTTCTCAGTCTCTCTCAGCTCAAGTTGGCTAAAGCTAGTGATAATCCATTTGCATATGAATCAACAACAGCATGGCCCACAGGCACAGAAATAGAACAATGGTCGGCCTGAGCCAAAAATAGGTCAAGCATGGCCGAGTGATTGGAGCCTGCATTAATGCATTTAAAAATACCCCAGCAAACCCAGCTGTCCAGCCTCTATCTTTCAAACCATAATTCTCTATTGCAGGGCCTTAAAAGCAATTAACTCTTTCCTCCCTCCAAGCTGGTTTTACACATTGTGTTTCCACACTGGCGATTCGCTTCTAAAGAAAGGAAGGCAAGAAAAAAATTAAGAATCATAATTCTAAGAGGGCAAATGCACATATATTTTATTTCATTTTATTTTTGTAGTATGTGTTTTTGGAAGAGAGAGGAGAGAAGTACAGAGCTCTGTATTGGTTCTAAAATAATACTGGAAGCTTTTGCTCATAATGTGGTTTCTGCCTCACCCACGCACAGCAATCCTGGTGTGCTATTTTTGTTGCCGGTTTCTCAGGCTACACTGCAGTTGGCTGTAGCACTAGAAGCTTTTCTGCCTTCTAGTTTCAGGACTAACGAGAGATTTAGTCGAGGCAGTTTCGGAAAACAAGCACACCCCAGGATAAAATTTTTATGAAGGACAGGCTTGATTTTTTACTTGTTATTTGTGTAAGACAATTGTCCGTTTCACAAACCCTATTGTGATCTTAGCACCATTATGAATTTTATTGCATCCAGTTACTACTATATCTACAAAAACAAAACAAAAGAAAAAACACGAAACCATGGCTTACACCTGAAAATATTCCCTCTCTTTCAGCCTCTCAGGCTAAATCCAATTACTTGCAAAAGGAAAAGAAAATAGTGCTAGTTTCTTATGGATACAGAATTACTGAATATGTGCACCTGTTGATCAACAAATCAACATGGTCAGTACCCAACTATGAATGTTTTGCATTCATCTATGCATTGGTTGCCTGAAATACAGCCCTCCTCACTTTTCTATAGAAATAGCATTTATAATAGTTGACAGATTCCCAGACACAGTGAAGCATTCACCTATAAAGCAAACGAACTACAGTAAATAGTATAGGAGTTCAACAGTCTCTGGTGTACATGTATAACATCATTTCCAAATAAGAAATAAATTCCGCATCCCAAAATGGGATGCTAGCATCTAGTCACTCCCAAGTACACACTGGTTATGGAAGCTCTTCTCCTTTTTCTAAACTATATCAGCAAGGAAAATATAATTCCTATGGCATCAGGAGCAACAAGGAAAGACATGGGAAAAGCAGAATGTTTCAAGGTTCCCAGAACTATCAGATGGAGGAGGGATCTTGGTCAATCCCAGAGTATGGGATCAGGGGAGGCGAACAAGGCAACAGAGTCTTGGCAGAGAGTTAGAAACATGTTAAATCATTTATCAGATAACCCACAGCTGAATTCCTCTTCTTTCATAGATTAATTTCTATTGAATACCCTACTTCTTAAAAAATCATATGTGAACAGGTAAGTTAAAAGACTTTTTAAAAAGTAGTTATTCCAAATTACATTTGATTTCAACAAAACAACAAAGTCTTAACGTTCCTGTCACTGGAAAACTATTTGATTGCATCTGATATTACAAATGAACTTTCGATTAGGAAATTTGTGTGTAAAATTCAAGGGATAGAAATAGTATGGATCTAACAATTTTCTTTGAGGATGATGTGTTTATGTAGGAATCACTCATTGCATTTTACACCTGGAAGTAAATTCAAAGATTGTCCACAATGGGGTTCAAACTCTGCCTCAGGACACTAGGGGAGCTGTCTGGGGATTGCCTCAGTTTCCTCCAGGATAGTTTCTCCTCCTAATCAGGGAGGCTCTACTTTTACTTGTTTACATTTTGGGAAGTAAGATTTCTTTTGAACAACTTTTTTTTTATTCTGCTAAACATTTATTTAAAGAACATTTTTTAAATTGAGGTATATTTGAAAAATCAAGATTGTATATACTTAAGGTATACAGTTCGGTGATTTGATATACATAAACATTATGAAATAATCACCATAATCAAGCTACTTATCCATCTCCTTAGCTAGTTATGACTTTTATTTTGGATAGTGAGATGAGAACAATGACTTCTTACTTTAAGAAAAAAACATTATTGAAATCCACTCATCCAGTCCAAACTAGCTCTCAATTTTACACAAAGGGAAACTAAGGAGACTTCCTAAAAGTTACAAAGATTATGAAAGTACTCACCAATGGAGTCAGACCTTAAAGAGACTTGCTTAACGTAACGCAGGTAATTAATAACTAACCAAGTAGGTCTAGCATTCATGTTCTCCAGACCCACCATCCTGTCCCTTACCAAAATGATGCCAATCATTACCTGAGATACTCAGAATAAAATTTAATATGATCTACTGACTAAAAATGGAACCATTGTCTAATTGTTTCCGAGTGGTTTTAACAGAATATACAAGAATCATGATAAACATAAGAGAGACAACAAAAATCACAATATTGACATTATATGCCTACACATCTTTTGTTATTTTAAGTTTAAATTATACCCTCAAACCACAATTGATAAAAAGGGTCTCCAAGCTTTTATAATAATAAACAAAAAAATATAATAAAACTCTGGAAGAGTGAGTTAGTAATTATCCTATTTCTAAGAGGTTTCAGGAGAGGGCATTCCACATAAAGTGGTATAAATAATGTGTCTTCTTCATTTCGATCAAGCTATTTAACATGAAGTTTATTTACATTTCATCCCTGCATTCCTGCAGCACTTTTTTTCCATTAGCAGTGTTCTCTTTCATTTAACTCTTGGTAATGAAAAATTATTTTAGAATGAAAAGACATTAGACACATCATAAAATAGATTCCATTTGTTTCTGTGAAGAAAAACAAGCATCATCAAAATAACCATCAGATATATGAATTATCTAAGAGCTTAAATATTAAGAATGTTGAATTAATTCTTCTCACATCATCTCAATAATGTTAGTAAAGAAATGTGGCTAGGCTTCTTTTGGGGTGTTTACAAAACCAAATTTTACTATTAGTAATTTGGAGAAAAACATATTTTCTATTATTATAGGAGAACCCTAACAAACTAATACAAATGTCAGGCTAGAATAGATGGGTAGTTTTGAAGATCTCTACATAAAATAATTCTAATTCAATTTAATAAGTGTTTTTGGAAATTGATCTAAATGTTATATTTTACATGCAAACAGATCAAACAAAAAGTGAAAAAGAATACAAACCAACCAACCAAAAAACACCAAACACCCAGGTTCCCAATTTAACAGAAAATGGAAGTGGGAATTGATTTCTAATGCAAAATGTTATTCAGAAGTTAGGATAATTCCAATTCTTTTTATATAGGTATATAGGTAAAACCAAAAAAGGATTAAAAAACCTATATGACACCAAAATATTTCCAGAAATAACCTCAAACCTCTAGCACACAATGATCTTTTCTAAAATGGGTTGGGATCGTAATCCCAAAAGACACAATCCTGAATGTCGAAATCTCTCATGTCTAAAGTCCCAAAAATCGCAATCATGAAAGATTAAAATCCCGAATGTTGAAATCTTGAAAGGCAAATTCAGGGGAAAGAATTAGCATGTTTTCAGTTATATGTAAGGCAGGACAGTTGCATCATGTTAGTTGCATCACATTAGGTGATTATTATTGTCTTTATTTGGAAATTAAGCATGGTTTGAGAAGGTGCATATGGGTGCCAAGTTGACAAAGGGTGTACTTGTGGACTTAATTTTAGATGTCAACTTGACTAAATGAAAGAATTCCTAGAAACCTGGTAAAGCATTATTTTGGGTGTGTCTGTGAGGGTGTTTTCAGAGGAGATTATTGTGTGGGTCTGCGGGGCCTAGGTGAGGAAGATCTGCCCTTAATGTTGGCAGGCACCACAAATTGGTCAGGGGCCCAGAAAGAACAAACACAGAAGGCAAATCGGTCTCTCTCTGAGAACTGGGACAGACTTTTCTTCTGCTGCTTTAGACTTCAGAAATTTGACTCCAGGAAAAGTGCATTATCACAAGGTTGACTTTGTGTTATAGGCATTGTGTGTATATGTAAAAATGTTAAAACTTCCTCAATAAATGAAGAGATGTGCTTTTTGTACATTTGCATTTGTGAAAGATAAAATTTCTTGAGATCACAACTCTTTGGGTGACTGTGTATGTGGTAGTGACCCATTGCTGTTTTTGACTGATCATGTCAAAAGACTTAGATTGTTCATCACGGAATTTCAGGTGACCGCATTTATAAAACTGGGTGCACACAATTACCAACCATACTGATATGCGTTTATATGTTTATACGTTTCCCTCTTTGACCTATTTCTTTATGAATATAGTTCGACTACTCACAACTGTTATATGGGCGTGACAGTCATTAGTATAGCTGAGTGTTTATGATTGCAAAAATATTTATGCTATTATTGCCTATTTTACTGTGTAAACTGGCCTATGAAGTAAGTATCTCTCATATTTTTATATGTTTCTCAAATAAATCCCCCTTTAAAAATGTACATAAATATCTTTTACAGGATTTTTTATTATTTTTTTCCAGAATGATAATTCCAGGATTTTAATCTTCTGGGATTTTAACACTCGGGATTGTGGAGTTCAGGAGTGTGTCTTGCAGGATTATGATCAACCCTATACTAAAATCAGTCTTGGATGATGACTGAAGACTCCACTGAAGACAAACAAGGAAGGTAGCGTGACCCAATTTATTCTACTGCAATAATATATCCTCAGTTCATCTTTAATCAAGGGAGACTTTCCATGCAGTAACACATTCTATGATTCTGGACTCTAGATGAAGTAAGATTTAAAATCTGTTTACCTCAAATACAAAATTTGTGCTCTACAATTGTAGAATACTACAAATTATTCACCAATAACTGGTGCTCTTCCACTCACTCACTCATTTATTGATGTTGTGTCTTCTCCTAACCTCACATGTCTGAAAGTATTATAACAGCAATAAAATTATACACATTTGACTACAGTCAATAGGCTTGGTTCCCTATGACCCCCGAGGAATGGTGCTTATGCTTACAAAAATATTTATGCTATTGTTGCATAATAGGAGAGGGAAAGTACAGTGTACTAAATTTTGTTTTTAACTAAGTAGCTTATTTATCTGGATTTTCTATGTCTTAGAGCAGCAGTCCCCAACGTTTTTGGCACCAAAGACTGATTTCATGGAAGACAATTTTTCCACAGATGGGGTGGGGGGGGGGGGCGTATGGTTTTGGGATGACTCAAGTGCATTACCTTTATTGTGCACTTTATTTCTATTATTATTACATTGTAATATATAATGAAATAATTATTTTAATACAACTCACCATAATTATATTCACACAAATCAGTGGGAGCCCTGAGCTTGTTTTCCTGCAACTAGACAGTCCCATCTGGGGGTGATTGGAGACAATGACACTCGAAGTGTGTTGCTTATGTCCAGTCTACTTCACAATCCCATTTTGGTTGCTGTCACTGCAGAAAACCTTGTTTCACAAAGATTGAACGTTGGAAATGGAAGCAGGCTTTTCAGTGCTTTTGTGGCAACCTCAGGATATTCCATCTCAACTTTAATCCAGACATATGGAGACTCGAAGTTGTCTCAAACATATTTTTAAGGCCCCCGTCGTTTGCGGTCTTAAGCAGTGATCCTCCTCTAACAGGGACCAAGTCGATTCAGCTGGCTTATTCACAAACGGGTGGAGGATCCATTCCTTCCCAGGTTGAGGGTCTGTTGTGGTTGGGAAGTAATGCTCAAACTCTTTTGAAAGCTGAGCTAGGTGACCATGCACCAGCTGGGAGAAACAAAGCCTTGGTTGGCTCTCTTTCAAAATCTTTCCTAATGGTTGAAACATGTCAAAAATCCCAATTTTCACTCCTGACCCCCATAATTCCAGTTTGTTTTTTAATGCAGCCACTTTATCTGATGACTTTACACAGTTGTTCTTCTCCCCTGATGTGACAGATTGAGTTCACTGAGCAGGTTGAATATGTCACACAAGTAAGCAAGTTTTGTGACCCATTCTGTGTCACTGAAATGGGCTGCCAGTGGTGACTGTTTTTTTTAAAAGAAATCTCTGGAGAGGCTTTTGTAACTCAAAAACTCTGGCCAATGATGGCTTTAGAAAGCCACCTCCCTTCTGTGTATAAGAGAAGATGTGTGCACTCTGCGTCTATCTCCTCAAGAGCTGCGGGAACAGATGTTTAGTTAAGGGCCTGTACTTTGATGTGGTTGATAATTTGAATCACATCCTGCAAAACACTGTTGAGTTCAGGTGACATTTTTCGGCTAGCCAGCATTTCTCCATGGATGACACAGTTTGTAGATTCACATTCAGAAGCAACTTCCTTGACCCGAGTAGTGAAAAAGCCGTCCAGCCACCCCATTCATGCACATACTGACATGAAATGACCAATTCGGTTTTCCTGACATGTAACCATTCAAAGACTTGAATAGTTCTGCAGCTGTGGTGTGGGTTGACAACAAAAGTGCACATAACATATCCTCATGCACATCCTCCTGAAACATAACATTGCAAAAAACCAAGCATTGTTGCCTTGTGGTCAATATCAGTAGCCTCGTCAACCTGGATTGCGTACCACAGTGACTCATTAATCCTCTCTAACAATTGTGCCTCAGTATCCTCTGCTATTTCATCAATTCGTCTAGTTATGGTGCCAGGCGAAAGAGTAACGTGCCACGTTTTGAACTGTAGCTTCTCTTAGAAGTTCACAGCAAATGTCCTTAGCAGCTGGCAGGATCAACTCTTCACCAATAGTAAAAGGTTTCTTAGCTTTAGCAATGTGGTTAGTCACTAAGAATGATGCTCTCAGTGTGGACACATTTAATGAAGTGGTGGTCTTCAGTAATTGCTTCTGTTCTTCATGTTCACATTTTTTTCTTTTGAAAAACTCCAAAGGCTTATCTTTTAATGCAAGTTGCTTGGTCTCCATGTAGCAAAGTAGTTTCAAAGGTTTCATGGCTTCATTGGGTAGCTGGTCGCCACATATTATAGAAAGTAGGCTTGGAGAACGTGAATCACCTTTTGCAATGAACCTATAATTTAAGTAGAACTCTTGGTATTTTCTTTTAAATGTAGCTTTCATTTTGTTGTCAGCCTTAGGAGTTTTCAACTGTCTCATCATTGGATCTTTCCCCCTTTTCAAAGAAGCTCTCCAGTGATGTTTGTGTTTTACTCATTTTTGCTAGGGTTAGCTTGTGGGTTTACCAAAACTATGACTGAGACAAGTGTACAGTGCAGGAAAGAGGCGCAGATGGAAATGGTAAATTAAAAAATGGGTGGGCCAAGTGTGGACTAAAATAAGTGTCAGATTCTGACTTAAAGCCTGCCACCAGATGCAGCTTAATTGTCACCTGCTACTCACTGATAGGGTTCTGATATGAGTCTGTAAGCAATTGATTTATTATGGTCTCTGTGCAGTCTAATGATAATCTGTATTTGCAGCTGCTCCCCAGCACTACCATCACTGCCTCAGCTCCACTTTAGATCATCAGGCATTAGATTGTCATAAAGAGCATGCAACCTAGATCCCTTACATGTGCAGTTTACGGTAGGGTTTGTGCTTCTGTAAGAATCTAATGCCACCGCTGATCTTACAGGAGGCGGGGCTCAGGCGGTGATGCAAGTGACGGGGAGCTGCTTCCTCCCCATTGCTTACCTCCTACTGTGCAGCCCGGTTCCTAATAGGCCACGGACTGGTACCAGTCCACGGCCCAGGAGTTGGGGACCGCAGTCTTAGAGGAGCAGTAACATTCTTATTGAATACATGATACCCAATTTACAAGTGATTCCTCCCTACTAAAAGAGCATAACTGGTTACCAAATGGTCTTCAGATGGGGTAATCTTGCCTGGACCCAAAAATAGGTAAAGGGTTTGAGAAAACACATTTGCAGTGAAATTCCAGGAAGACTGTTTTATGTGAAAATAAAAAAAGATCAACAACAAAAACTTGAAAATCATTGGCCTTGCTTTAATGAAAAATAATTTCTTCCCCAACTCTTCCCTTCAAATAGGATGTGTTGCTCCATGATTTACTCAATTTTTAGAGGATTACAGAGGATCAGGGTCACCCAGGAATTTGTTGGAAATGCAATTTATTGGTCCCTACCCCAGAACTACTAAATCAGAATCTCTGGAAGGAATCTGCACTTTAACAAGCTCTCCAAGTGATTCTGATGCACGGTAAAGTTTGAGAACCGTAAGATTAGATCATCCTTTCCAAAGCAGCAATTAGATGGCTAAAAATATAAATGGATAAAGTATCTTTTTTGGTGCAATTTCAAATTAGCCAGTATTATTAGAGAACAATTTTTAAAAATGAAAATAATTAAACTAGGCAAGAGACTTAAAGCACAGGGCTATTAATATTCAAGGTATGAAAAGACTGAGGAGGTTTGTCCAGAAAGGGATCCTCCAGCTTGTAAATGAGACCAGCTTGGTACACTTAAGGTGATGGGCATGTGTTCATGGCTGTCCCCTGCTGAAACACTTTGTTCCGGGTTTTGCTTTTCTGAGTGTTTGCCAGTTGCACATTGGACCCTCTAAGCAGAGATCAAGGCAGCCAGCACAGGAGGAGAAATCAATATGGTCATACACAGCCCTGTAATTGGAGGGACAAGTAAAATTTAATGATCTTTTGATAGAATCAAGGGAAGTTTGTTTTTGTGATGAAAGTCAGTCATTTCATATATTGAACATCAACTATTTCACAGCGACAGTGCAAGCCCTGAAGATAAAAATATACAAGAATGACACAGTCTCTACCACTTTCATGAAATTTTCCATTTTAGAGGAAATACAGTCAAGATGATTATTAGACAGTTTGATAAGAAACTCTGTAACTCTAAATTTATTTAAATCATCTTTGGATATTAATTTATAAGCATGGATTCAAAATAATAAATCTTGCAGAGTTGTTATGAAGATGACAGAATTATATCATGCTTGGTAAATAGGCATTCAATAAATGGTAGCCATTATTACTATAACACTTTTCTATGAACCTTTAATTCATGATTATTACAATATTTAAAAAGCTGTTACCAATTTTTTCAAGAAAATCCATAAATACTAAAGAAAGTTACATAATTGATTAAATATTGAGTTCTTTACTCATGGTTATAAAAGCTTCATGTATCAACTTGAAAAGGCGGTCTATATTGCTTGCTGTTGTATCGGCAGAGCTTAGCATGTCTGGCACGTAGTACGTCACTCAATAAATATTTCTGTAATCAATAAATAATTCCTTCTCCAGAAGATCCTTTTACATGACTGCTGATCTTGAGGAAATCCCTAACATACTATTTGACATCGAATATTTCATTGTTATTCATTTTATCATAGTCTCTTATTAAAATACCAATTTAATAATAAATAATAATAATAAACTAAATGCATATCTGAAAAAAAGAACCTCATAAAAATCAAGTGCAGTTTAACTGTACTTTCACTTTTGGCATTTCCCTTGCCTTGTTCTTGTCCTACAATGTGGAATAACCAGTGAAAAAGGCCAGGCATCAGCCTAAAGCAGAAATGATCTTAATGTGATCATTATCTAGTATAATTTGAGTGAACAAAGTATGAAAATATCTCTCTTGTAAGGTATTTAAAAGATATTGGCACTAGAAAATTAATATAAAAAATGTATTTGTAACTCCACTTTATAGCAACGAATCTAGTAGCTCTGCAGTGATGGCAGAGCTTCCAGAAAAGTCTGATTATCAAGTGCATTGGCTAGTGTTCACATCTTCTATTTTTAATTGGTGCATTTCATTGAGTATACCACTTTCACTCAATAGTCTGAAAGAAATATATTACAGCTTCAGACTCAACTTCTCTCTCTTCAAAAATCACTTGTGAAAATTATAAGACAACCTTTTACACTTTGTAGATACAGTATTTCTGTAACCCTAAAACTAATATTTCACATAAGAAAACTAAGCAGGTCGACCCCACATTTCATTACTGTATGTACTACCTATGTTTGTATATATCAATACACATCAACCAGAAATCCATGCTATTGCTTTAAATGGCATGTAATGGTTCATGCTGATGATAAAGCATCATTTTCTCTATTTAAGAGCATCTACTTTGAAATACAAATCAACCCTGACAAACCATCTTATGCTGACTAAACAATGTATGCACAAGGTGTTCATGAGATCAGAAACTCTTAATAAAAATCCCAGTTTCAAGAAAACACACTATTTTTGGCTACCAAGTTGTGAAAATAAAAATTCTAAGAGAAGTCCAGTTAAGTATATAAAGATTCTGGTTTTCACTAGTTGGTATGAATCAATTGTTTACCTTTACATTATTCTACAAAATAAGTCTCCTTCTTATGTAGCTGCACTTTTATCAACTTGGAAATGAATTTCTGAACACCAAAAATTCTGTCATATGTAGTATCTAGATAAATACTACATTTGAAAGCCGTGACAAGGTTAATTTTTGACATGCTAATATAGTTACAGCAGATATCAAAATATCAATCCAAAACTTTTCACATCGTTTCTTGCCACAAAGGTCAAGTTGATATGCACCATACCACACCATACCACACCATACCACACCATGACCTATCACTAAGTTAAATCAAAAGAATTCTAGAAGGCTTGACTCTGAAAACAGCAACATTTTTTAATGCTGCAATTCAATTCTGACTTCATAATTCAATCTAGTTAGGTGCCAAGTATTTAATATTAAATTTAAGAAATGACAAACACCTAAAACATGCTATTTTTGACATATTAAAAATATTTGTAGCAATGGTATATAACTAAAGTACAAACATTTGCAACTGGCCTTATCACCAAGTTTATCAGACGTCCCATGGGTGTGGAATCTTTCCTATTTCAGGACTCTTATTTCAGTGTCAAGAACAGAGACAAATGGACTCTAAGGCCATTCATGTTCTGACCACAACCTAACCTAGGAGCTGAATCTCTAACTTTCTTTTGCAAACGTCATACAACAGATACAATTCCTTGGTATTGCCCACAAAAAAATCTTCATTCTCCCATGTCTTCACACATGCTGTTCTTGTATCCACTCTTTTCCATCTGGGAATTTTTTTCTTCATTTTACAAGTATATAATGTTCTTCTTTGTCCCTTATGATGGCTTTTTGCCTCAGAATTAGGACAACAGAGTTTCTTTTTGTTCACATTTGCCTGGTAGATGTATTTCTATTCCCTTAGTTTCAACCTTTCCAAACTTTATTTTAGGCATGGCTCTCTCTTATAGGATATTTCTGGATCTTTTCCTTTCATCCCATATAAAAGTCTCTGCATTTGGTAAGTTCATGGAAGGGAGATAGGAGCCCTTGCTGGTTCACCACCTTCTCAGGAGCTAAAAGCAGTAAATCCTTTTCAGCCTCCAAAACACTGCCCAAAGGTTACCTCCTTGGCAAAGCCTTCTCTGGACTGAGTAGTCATGAATGAGAGGAACTAACTCTGTTCTTCTGTTTTGACATAAATCACTGGGTATTCCAAGAATTTGGTTACATGTCTCGTCCCCACACTAGACCTCAGCAAGTCAAGAAGGGAGAATTACTTGTCATTCATCTGTCTGCCTGTTCCACACTGCCTAGGAAACAATACTCAACATACATTGGTCGAATGGATATATATGAATATATGTAAATTTACATAATGCATTTGATATCAATCCATTTCCATTCATACATATTTTCACAAATAAATCTCAGGCATACAATTTCTACCATCTTCTGCATCATCCCTCCTCATTCCACCTACCACCCTTCCCCAAATCTCATCCCTGGACTCTGTTTGCCTCTCTCAGAAGAACTCACCTCCCATACCCAAGACCACTACCACTCCGATCATAAGTATAATGATTATATTATATACAATACTTTTCAGGACAATACTATAACCATACAGAAGTTGTATATCATCAATATAAAACATGGAGATTATAAATTCTATTGTGATTTATTTTTCTAGAATTAAACATAAGAAATTAGAAATTTAAGATTCCAGAGAATTTATTTAAAAACATTTCCATTTCCATACTGAAACCATTTTTACTGAAAAACTATTTTTACTGAGAAAGTATTTTTACTGAAAACAATTTTAACAATTGCTTCTATGCTCTTAAGGGTCTTCCTGGCCGTCGAATGGCCATACTGGCTGCTATTGCAATTTCTCTGAAGGACACATTGATACGACACTTCTGACAACATCAAAGCTCTAATAAAAAGAAGCTCCACCTTACATTCTTGTTGGCTTGAAAGCTGTCTTTTCAGCTTTAAAGAGCTCCTACATGGTCTAAGCCTTTTGAAGGAGGGGCCTTATGTTCACGTATTTTCTAGATCAAAGAGGTATGTATTCTAGAAAATATGGAAATTTTAGCTTCAAATATTAATTTAAATTTGATTCATGAAGACCATGGCATCTCTTTTATGTAAAAGACAACTATAAAACTGCTTTGGTTTAAATGTGTCCCCCAAAGTTCCTGTGTTGGAAACTTAATTCCCAATGCAACACTCTTGAGAGGTGGAACCTTCAGGGGATGATTAGGTCATTAGGGCTTTGCTCTCATGGATGGATTAATGTCCTTATCCTAAAATAAGAGTCCAGCCCTCTCTTATTTTCTTATGTTTGCTTGGCCTCTGCCTTCTACCACAGAATGATGCAGTAAGAAGGCCCTTGCCAGATGCTGGCCCCTTGATACTGGACTTCCCAGCCTCCAGAACTATAAGAAATAAATTTCTTTTCTTTATAAATTACCAAGTCTGTGGTATTCTGTTATGGCAATACAACACAGACTAAGACAATAACATTCCAAATAATGTGGCTTGTTGTATGGAGAGGAGGCTCTGGATTCAGACAGAATTTGATTTGAATTTTGTCTCTGCCACTTACACAGTTATGAGCTATACGCCTTGGATAAGTTACTTAACCTTTCTGAGTCACAGTTATCTCATTATAAATAAGGATATTAACATCCGCCTTGCAGAGTAGCTTTAATATTTGGAAATAGGGAATCTAAAGTTCTTAGCATTATGATAGAAACATAACAGTACTCGATACACAGTAGTTAATCATTATTATAATAGTATTAATACATAAATTAAGAACTGAATGATTGAAGGACTACATAAATTTCTGTTTTCTGAACTACAATAACTCTTGTTTCCCAAAATCAGTTATAAACATTGTAAAACAGAATATAAAATTCATTAGTTTCCTCTATTTTTAAAGTAAAACAATAAATACATATAAATTAGATAAGAAAAATTAGAATAGAAATTTCCATCATATTAATGCCACTGTCCAGGCTGCTAAATAAACCAGATATATTCAATAACTCACTGATTTCTAACTGCAAAATAAGATATGGAAATAATAAACAAGAAGGTGATGGTGTATGCCAGGCTATTTGCTATATTCTCTTAGTAAGGCCAAATCTGACATCTCAATATGAAGAATAGAGACTGATAACAACACTCACATGACATTCAGAATCTTCGCTAGGTACCCTGAATTACACCTGTGTTTGTCATTTAATTGCAACCTAGGAACATCTTCAAAACACAATGCATTTCCCCCAGCTAATATTTTCTTTCCAGATGGCTGCGACGGTCTATTTAAAAATCAATAAGCTAAAATTAGTTATTTCACCTGAAGCTGTAACAATCTGTTTTTTGTAATTAAGTGAGGACTGTTGTCTTCCTATTTTGGCTGTATCTGAAGGAAATCCTCAGTGGTACTTGCTATAAGCAGAAGGGACCTTTCTGGAACACAAATTTAGTTATTTTAAATTCCAAACCTTAGTCGGACTAAAATTTATTGCATGTTCATTATTTCAATTATGAATAAATTTATTGCATGTTCATTATTTCAATTATGAATAATTATGTATTGACTTGACAGAACCCATCCTTAGTTAAAGGAAACTAAAGTCTAGGTGCAATTAATGTTCTGAGGGCTACATGGTAGGGAATCCACAAACATAAGTTAGTATTAGACACTTTATGAGCTAAGGAGAAAGCATTGGTAGGAAATAACATCTGAAAACTTTAGGCATTTGATTTCATTTAAAATATGCCCTTCACTCAAAACATACATATGGCATTATGTGGAAAAATGTTAAGCCAATATGGGAGATGAGAAATGAAACTCATAACTATCTTCAAAGTCTATGATAACAGGGCTACCTTTGTGTTTCATGTTGTAACACCTGTAACCGTATTTTAAATATCTAGTCATTAGGGTAAACCTAAAGTACTCCTCCCTCCATCTTCAAATGAATCATGAATTATCATAACATCTCAAGAATGTGTGGATCATTAAATAGTGGAACATACTGATTTTCAGACACTCAAATATATATGATTCACATTAGCTGACAGAAAAGAGAAAGATTAAGATGATACTCAAAATTTTGAATCTGTGCTATTAACACAATGTTTAGGCAGTCATAATGTCAGCTTTTCTGATAACAAAATCTGTTAACTTTGGAATTTAACAGAATTACCAATGAAGCATCAGTTTTAGAAAATCTGAGATCAAAAAACAAAAAGAACTTGATTGATAAAAATTGTAAATGACTGTATTTCCAGAGGAAAACAAATTTCCCCAGAAGTTTCTATAAGTATCTAGGAGCAGTTTTAAATTTCCCATAATTAAGCTTCTTTCTATGGGGTGAGCCAAATAAGAAGATACTTTCATTCCAAGCACACTCTTCCCCAGGATTTTCCTCTGATCACAGTGATGCCTGCTGACACATTTCATAAATAATCATCTAAACACATCCACTATCAAATAGATTATTGGTTGAAGTTCTCTCCGATTCTCCTTTGTGGGTTTATTTTTCCTTTATTCTGTTTATTTTTAACCTTGCCCTCATTTTTCATTAGGTCCTTCAAAATCACTGTATCCTGACTGTACATCAATGCTTTTTGAAAATGTCCTTTCTAGTTGTTTAAAATATCTCCCTCATTTCAGCAATCTTGCCTATTCCTTTAGACTCACTGAAGACTTTGTTTTCTAACATAGAAATCGGAAGTTAACTTTCTTCTTGCCCCACACCTAAGCACATGTTTCTTACCCATGAGTTTCCAAATTCTTTTCTCCTTCTTCATCTTTCTTGTAGCATACATGACATGCATAATTCAGTGTCTTTTTCTTCAGTTAATTATCTTACTGGGATAACTGCAGCAGTGGCAAAAGTCACACTTCCGACCAATAAGTTAAAAAAAATTTTGGCTTGTAGAGCAATACATTAGCCTTTGTTCTGTCTTTAATTTTACAGGTTTCCTTGTATTTAGATAACGGATATTGTCTGCTTTGACAAATGCTGGCTCTTGCAAAGGATTCTGGGAAGAAGGGCCTTATGGGGTTCAAGCAAAGTGGACATGACCAGAGAGAGCAGTGTGTCACTGGATGGGATGCCCCTGGGCTCTGGCACACCTGGCTGTTGATGCTCCCTCTGTGATGTTTTGCTCCTATGGCCCAGGAAGAGAAATCATGTCCTTTGTTCCTAAAACTGTGTTCTTGAAAATGTGCCATGTTTCTCCAGAAAAAAATTACAAATAAATAGATAAATAAATAAAGGCATTGCTCAGTTACTTTTTCTCCAGAATTCATGTTTTAATCCTTCAATGCTGTTTCTATCATATTCATTTCTAAGATTTGATTAGTAAAATAACATCTCAAGTATTTATTGCTGGAAGATAGCTGAGATCAAGACAAAACTACAAATAAGATCCACATAGTGGGGAAATAAGTCTTCTTCTTTTTTTTTAATCTCTGAAATATGGCAGCCAGGGAGACCCTTTAGCCGTGTGATAGAGCATGCCAGGGTCCACGGTTCTGCCCCTGTTTTCAGTTTGGACTCCTTCTCTTCTCGCCAGAAAGAGCAGAATATGATCTTTGCCATTGCCCTAACTTTGCAGAGAAAATGCAGAGCACAGTCAGAGCTACAGAGGTTCCTGGCTGAACCATCACGCCTCAGAAATGTACAACTTCCAACAGCCAAGTAATGAACGGATTGGAGGAAAACCAAACCCTTTTAGAAATGCTGGTAGTGAAGACTTGGCACATAAAGTGACCCATAGACAATTACAGACGCAGACACTAATCATTTTTCTTCAAATAATAACAAGGATCTGGACATGAGGAAGTAACAACCAGACAAAAGTCATCATGCAATAGTGTGACCTACTCAGAAGAGAAACTCTAACATTCAGACTGTGCAAGGCAAGGCATCTAGCCTGGACCTAGCTCCACGTGGTAAACATACACACTAGATCCACAGTGAGGTAGGAACTAAAGATTCATATCAGGACTCATCATTTGTCATGTATTATTTTTCTTTCTTTAACTATACAAGAAAATAAGCCATTATGCAGTTTATTAACTCCATTCAATTATTTTAACATCTTCCCAAAGCCCTGAGTTAAAAAGAAATTTTCTAGGTATTGTCATAGATGCTGAGGTGACATAATCTGATTACTGAAGACAAAAACTCTGATACTCAAAGTAAACAGAACTAAGTATAACCCTTATAAAATTCATGTATAGCATTCAGTAGTTTACAGTAGTATTATAGTTAAGAATACTCACTTAAGTAGCCCACAAGTACTATCTAAGCAAGTCAAGTCCATTATTTATAAGTTTTGAACACCAAGAAGGAAACAATAGGCCCATAAGATACACACATGTAGCTATAACATAATAATTGCATTCCAGAGAAAGTTCATATTCTGTTAAACATGCACCCTAAATAACAAGTCTATGGGATTATAGGGCTATCAGCAAACTTCAAAACCTATGTCATTTTGTTAACTGTACTGCTATGTCCATCATCATCATCATTATAATCTAATATTACCATTAATATATATATATAATTGTTAAGTGGGGAAATAATTTGGATTCCCTCCCAATAACCCCAGCAGCTCAGCTTGGCCAGGGGCAGCCACAGTGGATAGACAAATACAAAAACAATCAAGAGGACAGTGAAGAGGCACGGTGGGGCTGAGGCAATGCCGAGAGGAGTGGAGCTCTGCGGTGGGGTTGCATCTCAGGTGGGCTTGGAAGACATGCCTCCCGCCATGAGCCTACAGCTCAACAAGGCTGGGCATGTGCACCTGCAGTGAGAAACTCGCTGGATGCAGGCACTAGCTTTTGATTTCTTAAATATACTCCAAATTGCTCCTGTTGGCAATGTAACAGCCCAACTGATAGCTTTTTCCTTTCTATTTCTTACTGAAAGTTATTATTGCATTCCTACTCTTCTGGTTTCTCGCATCTAGACAAAAATCGCATATGAACCCATATCACTTTATACTCTTATTATCCCCTATTTACCAATCACATTTGATTTTAAATTTTGTTCTAGGAATATGTGTTGTAGCGGAACAGACTGAACACCTTAAAACTCCCTCTGTTTACGTTCCTCAATATCCAGCTCCGACATACAGGTGCATTACTTACCTTACCACAACTACCTTTGGAAGATTCCTCCAGCTCTAGCCTCCAGGTGCCTCTATCTTTCCTGCCCACCCAGCCCCCTCCCTTGAAACTGTCTGACAAAGCAGGAGCTCCATGGCCCCCAGGGCAGGGGAAGGTACAGATCTCTCCTTAGGATCAGATTGCTCGGTTTGAGAATCTTATGTCACATTTTCTCTGATTAAACTTCAGTTTTGGCATCTTGTTATAAATTAGAGGCAGAGGGTGCTGGGAGGAAACCAAAGACAGACTTAGGCTCAACCCTGACTACAAGGCATTCCAACTTCATCACCTGGGGCAAGTTATCCTCAGTTTTATTTATATGTTGGCTATTACCATATATCCCTACTCGTAGCATTGCTGAGATGATGTAAAATGTCTAACACAAACACTGGTACATGGTATTTGATCAACAAATAGTAGCTAATTAATTAGTATGTCTTAAACCCATACATGAAACAAATTTACTTTTATCTCGAACAAAATTCTAAAAAGTTGGTTGGCAACGAATTAGGGAAAAAATAGAAAGGAGGAAAGGGTGCTGCTAGAAACAGGCAATGTTCCAGAAAAAAAGTCAGAGATGAATTCATAAAATAAAGGAGAAGGAAGAAAAGTTAAAATTAGTAGATTTAGACCTCTCTAAACCTTGCAATCTAGGATAATTGAATGTCGGCATACACGGGCCTACTTTCACACCTCAATATTATATAATATAATAATAAACCATTAACATATTATATAATATTAAAATAATATTAATAAAGATAGTCCTGAGTGATGGTTAAGCCAGGTAGGTTGCCCTCCACTTAAGAAGTCATAGATGAAAGACAATAAAGAAGAAAATTAATTATAAAACAGATGTCTATGAATAGAAAAGAAATCAATATTTAATACTAATATCATTCTTAACTGAACAAGCTAATTCCAAAATTTACATGGAATAGCAAAGTTCTAAGAAAAAGGCATGATAATTTTGAAGGAGCTTAAAATGAGAAACTTAGTAGTTATTTGTTAAGTTATAATAAAGATAATGCATGATTCATTCAAATGTAGACAGGTGAGATAACAGAAAAGACCCACAGAGATTAGGCCCATATATATGTAGAAACTTTGTATATGTCAGTACTAGTACTATAGATCCCTGTATTAAATGACACACACACACACACACACACACACACACACACACACACACACACACCCCAACACGCTCATACTTACAAGATCAATTCCAAGTAGATTAAACATCTACACACAAAAAGTAAACTTTAAAAGTCCTGGGCCGGGCGCGGTGGCTCACGCCTGTAATCCTAGCACTCTGGGAGGCCGAGGCGGGCGGATCGGTTTGAGCTCAGGAGTTCCAGACCAGCCTGAGGAAGAGCAAGACCCCGTCTCTACCAAAAATAGAAAGAAATTAATTGGACAACTAAAAATATATAGAAAAAATTAGCCGGGCATGGTGGCGCATGCCTGTAGTCCCAGCTACTCGGGAGGCTGAGGCAGGAGGATTGCTTGAGCCCAGGAGTTTGAGGTTGCTGTGAGCTAGGCTGACGCCACAGCACTCACTCTAGCCCGGGCAACAAAGCGAGACTCTGTCTCAAAAAAAAAGTTCTGAAGGAAAAAAAGGTGTAGAAGACAAAATATAAAAGAATATATTTAAATCCTCAGATGAGGAATAGATTTAAATGAAACACAAAAGAACACAAATCATAAAGAAAACGATTGATAAATATGATATATTAATACAATTTTTGTGCAAAGTCACCTTTACAAAGGAAAAGAATTAATGACAGATTGGGAGAAAACATTTACAGTGCATTTTAACCAACACAAAGTTAGTATTCAGCATATATGTAAAGAAAATTTATAAATAAGTTAGAAAAGACAACCAAATAATAAAGCAGGCAAAGATATAAATAGGCAATTTACTGAGAAAGAAACTCTAATGTCCAATCGACATGAAATACATTCAAGCATACTATTCATAAGGAAATTAAAAATTAAGCCATAATGAGAAACCATTTTAAACCCAGTGGATAGGCAAAAACTGAATCTAACAATACCAAGTATTGGTAAGAATGTTGAGTAATAAGGACTCTTAAACATTGATAGTGAAAGTTTATTTTGCTACAAACATTTCGTTTAACAAGGGCTAGGTTTTTTCAAGAAATTTCCATTTGAAGTGGAAACATTTTGCATTTTCAAAGGCAACTAAATATTCTGGGTAAAATCCTAAATTGAATCTTGGCTAACTTTACCTTCCTCTTTGCTTTTCTGCTTAATTTAAACTAAATGTATTCTTTTCAAGATTTTCTCATTGTAATTCTGTTATCAACAATGAGAAATTACTATGGCACCTGAAATAAAAGTTGCTTTTCAAATTAAGTAATGTAACATAAAAGGAAAGCCCGTCATCTTGAGAGCACAGCACAGAATTAGTAAATGCATAAATTGCACTTAAAAGTTCTGTTTCTTTTCTAAAGATGATTGCTGCTTTAAGCAATGCTTCATGTCTGTTTATAGCCCTCAGGCAATTAAAGTATTGACTGATCTTTGTTTCCTAGTGTCAAATGCAAGCATTGTAAAATGCAGATACAGTTCTGGTAGGCAAATATATTTTAACTTAAAATGAAAACTACTGGAACTGTTATTAAAATATCTTGACAAATATACCATTGGCAGAAAGGGCAGAAGGTAGTTATAGCCAGGGAAAGGTTATTATTAGATCAAAGAACATTTATAATTATTCTAAAGCTCTCTTGATTTCCATGAATGCATGTGATAAATGTAATTTGTGAATAATGGCAAATTTTAAGAATCAATATATCATTAAAATCTGGAAATCTTACTTAATGTAATCTGCCAAGTGAAAAGCTCCTCACCCTGTTTTAAGTTTCAAAGAGTCATGAGTGCTTGGAAATGTGACCAGAAATGAATTTTGAGACCATCTTAAACCTCTTAAATTATAAAAATACATTTTACTAGTAAAGAAGTATTTCCTCCATATGGACACAATTTGGCTTTAATTTAATAAATACACTCATCTTAAATATATTTTATCAACAGTCATCTGGCTCCTGAAATAAATACATATGTATGTATTTTTTGTTTGTTTTATCTATGTGTATATATACACCATTAATAATTATCTTTTCTGTCAGCCTTGGTTTAAATTTTGACCCACTGGATATTGGGCTTTTTCATCAATTGCCAATTATTAAAATATCAGTTCCTGAGGGCCAAGTTAAGTCTCAGAGGCCATTATTATTATTTCCTTCATATTCATGTTCTTGGGAGCTAATTCTAATTTGAATTAGAAAATATATAATAGATTGCAGATTTGTCGTAGTTGACTGTAATATAATTAATTACTTTAATTTATTGAGTGAACAATCCATCCGAAGGGGCATTAGTTAGATTTGGAGTCAGAGAAAATGTGGAGCACAAACGTGAACATCGTCAATGCCCACCTGAGTTCTGCTCTCGGGAGAGGGTGTCCAGTCCCAGAGGCAAGTGAATTCCTACAATTAAAAATAGGAAGTCTTATTTTTCTTAGCAGCAGAATGTTTTCCTAGGAATTATAAGGTGAATACTTTGAAAACCTATTTGGCATGGAATGTGAGATCTCCAGGGGGTAAACTTAAAAAGCAAAACTTTGAAAACTATAGAAAGGGTTTAGCTAACGACAGGCTTTGCAATTCTGGGTGGGAACACAAAACTGGGGACAGAACTTAATTATTCAAGGCAATACAATATATCTGAGGAACATGTGACCAGAGAACAGAGAATGAAAAACAAAACAAAACAAAATAGAGGTTATTGGCTGCTAGGGGGGAATATTAGGGGAAGAAATAAGGTATTTAATGGGGATTTTTAATCAAGTTTTCTGTGTAGCAATCATTTGGCTTTTTTCTCATACTTTACAGTAATCCAAAATACTAATGCTTTAAGCCTTAAAGTTTGAGGAGTTAAATTTGTTTTCAACGAATGCAACGAAGTCCAGAAACTTGGTTCATGTTGGGTTTGAAGCCACATCTGAGGCTCTCTGTGTGGTCCTGCCACATCTCGGTGCCCCAGAGGTAGAGCTATCCAGCCATCTTAGCTTCATGCTATTAAACATGCAAACCGTATAACTAACAAGCATGGGTTTGAGTCGAAATTCTGCCAACGTACTTCTAATTACAATCTGGATTCCCGGAATTTGCTAGTCACAGGTCATGAGGATATTTTCCTTTGTAGTAATACTTTTTATTGTGAGTATTCATTTGACATGAGGATTGAATCTACTAGTCTTTATGGACATTAATGATGTGACTTTGCCAAGGCAATGCCACCCTGTAGGAACTTAATCCAATCATTCTTTAATCAGTGTCTTCTGAGACCATTACCTCTGCAGAGTGTTATAACATTACACCTGCTATTTCTATGTAAATATAATAGCATCCAAAAACAAAATTTAAAAGTTGGAGTTTAGGACTATAATAGAAAGAAGATTTGATTTTCAAAAACTGGTCTATCATCAGTAATGGAGACCAAACATTCAATGGGAGTTTGCCTTATAAATACATAGTTGTGTTTCAAGAGACATGGTCTACCGGGGCTACAGAAAATACACATAAAAAGAGGCTCTGTTATTTATCATTGTACCACAGAACATTCCTAAGTATGCCCTTTTTAAAATCTCAAAATATTAAGGGGGTACAAATGTTTCTGTTACATGGATACCTTTTATAATACTTCAGTCAGGGATTTTGGTGCGCCCATCACCTGAATAGTGTTCAATGAACCCCACAGTTCGAGTTTTAACCCCTCCCCCTTCCCTCCTCGGTTTCCAGGTTTCTTTACTTCTCTTTGTGCCCCTGTGTGCCCATCAATTAGCTCCCAATTATTAGGGAGAACATGAGGTGTTTGTTTTTCCACTCCTGAGATACTTCACTTAGGATAATGGTCTCCAGTTCCATCCAAGTTGCTGCAAAAGACATTATTTCATTCCTTTTCATGGCTGAATAGTACTCCATGGTGTGTATGTGTGTGGGTGGGTGGGTATATGTGTGTGTGTACCTCACATTTTCTTAATCCACTGATGAGTTGATGGGCACTTAGGTTGATTCCACATTTTTGCAATTGTGAATTGTGCTACAATAAACATTCAAATGCAAGGATCTTTTTGATAAAATGACTTCTTTTCCTTTGGGAGCATGCCATGTTAATCTTAAGATCACATAGAGCTACATGCAGAATAAATAATGCTGAAGTTGCATTGAGATGCTCTGGAATATTAGTGATCTTAGTGGATTTTGCTGGTATTTTGCTGTTTATGACTGACATTTACAGAAGCTAAAGCTTAACACAGTCATTCCAGAAGAAAATTTCCCTGCAATGAACAAAGCCCTTTTGTGCTTCTGGTAAAACATGACTCCACTAAGGCAATTAGCTGTTTTAAAAATAAACTAATTCATTTTGGAGATCTGATGTATAATTATGCAGCTGCATGGACTGGGGCGGCATGGTGACTGGCTAGAACGTTAGTAAAATTAGAAAAAAAAAATGCATCTCCATGCTGACAAAGTACTGATTTATTGTCCAATTGCTACCTTTGCCTTGTTTGGGGCTACAAAATGAACCGTTTTGTACAATAATCAAAGACATTTCTGATAATGATAGCAGGACATCTCCAGGGACTGTGGGGATCGTAACTAAAAATATTTATCCAGATCCTTGCATCTAAGAAGCTTGGCACCCTTTGTAAAATTAACTCTTAAATCTCCATAAAAATATGACTCAGAGAATTTAACTTATTCCATAGATAGACAATTCCATGCTAGTTCAAGAAAAAGAACATTTGGTGACATGGCACTTTGCCTGGGTTCAGGCGCGGTAACCAGAAGGGTAAATGGCTGCCGTTTCATTTTCAGAGATTTGTTCCTGAGGCAGCAGCTTCCTTGGGTGGAAAGATCAAGGCCTGGACATTAACCACAAGATCCTTGCAAGTTTTCTTGAGCAGGGGGCTCTGCCTGACCATGACACTACGTCAGGCTTAGCTTGCGGCCTGAGCTTCCACAAAACCCACAGGTAAATCCACAACACAGGAGGAACTTTAGTTTAAAATTGTGTTAACACTTATTTTGACTATCTTTCAATTATATTATACATTTCGCAACGAGTACAGACAGCATCATCCAACAATGTGCTTTTATTGATTTCTTTCCTTTTCATCAGTCTTTCTTCCTTCCTTTTTGCTCCCTTTCTCTCTCCACCCCTCCCCTCGCCTCTTCTTCCTTCTCCTCTTCTCCTCTCTCCCTTCCACCTTTCCTGCCACAGTATTTTTTTCATTCACTTATCTGTCCCTAGGTATTCCAGATTTTTGCTATGGATGGTTTTAAATCTCACAGTTTTTGTATCTCTGACTTTCAGATTTCTAGTGTTGTGTTTATTAAGAAGTAGTTTGCTAATATCCTGAAACCACAGAATATTAATTTCTGCTCAAGATAAACACATAAAATAATCATTATCTATTCCAAATATGCTTTTAAATTATCTGAGAATGTAAAGGTTTATTAAAATTTGGTAATAAATCTGCCATACTCTCCCAAAGGAAAAAATTATAGCTCAAAGATAATAAAATACATACAAATAAAGGAATATATTAAAATTCGACTGTTTTAAAATGTTGCTTTATCATTTTGATGCCTTTTAAAAATTAGATGCAAACTTTATTTCTTCAAATTTCATTTCCCTAGGTCTCTGATTTCATCAGCTTTGCAGAGCCTACCCTAGAGATTAATGTCTACCAGGGAAAAACAGATGCCGCAGGAGCACCTATAGACGGATACCTGAGATGGGAAAGCAAAAGTCTGACTCCCTTAAATGTTGCTGATATATTGTTAAACATTTTTTTTTTTAATAATTTGAAACTTACAGCAAAGGTGCAAGAAAAGTACAAAGAACTCCCTATAGCCTATACATATTCACCCATTTTTAACATTGGGTCATGTTATATTACTATTTTAAAATTAAATTTAGCTTCCATAAAATGCATACATGTATGCACACACTAAAAAGTTCTGAGGCTGGGCGTGGTGGCTCCCAGGACTTTGGGAGGCCCAGGTGGGAGGATTGCCTGAGGCCAGGAGTTCGAGACAAACCTGAGCAACATAGCGAGAGCCTGTCTCTACAAAAAATAGAAAAATTAGCCAGGCATGGTGGCATGTGCCTCAAGTCCTAGCTTCTTGGGAGGTGGAGGCAAGAGGATCGCTTGAGCCCAAGAGTTTGAGGTTGTAGTGAGCTATGATCACCCCACTGAACTTCAGCCTGGGCAACAAAGTAAGACTCTGTCTCAGTTAAAAAAATTTTTTTTGAGATATCGCGAAGGCTCAGTATCAGCCCTGGACAGAAATTCTGAAATAGCATTCCCCGGAGAGACACGCAATGCCATCCCCTTCCTCCATTTCTTCTTAAATGGTCTCTGATCACACAGGCAGAAAGCTGAGAAGCACAAGCTCCTGGCAAATTAAGAACTAGCTAGTTTATTTCTACACTTTAAAAGTGGAGCACCAAATACTCATACAGGAGCCGTATTATACCATTATAATATAATATATAATAACTATAGACATGCTATCCAAAAAGGTCAGAGGGTTTGATTTGTGAACTATTTTAAGACCATTTAAAACCATTTCATCAACAGGTTGATCCTTCAGCATGAAGCTCTAAGAAAAACACTGTAACAAGGCTCTAGTCAGTGAAAACTATGAATAATTAAGCATGCTGCCCAAGAAGAACTATTGAGGAAAAAATTACGGTTGCTAAAGACAA